>CAKAOH010037381.1:109774-129515 GCA_916701665.1 Sebastiscus tertius | reverse complement strand
GGCACAGATTGGATATCTGGTGCTTAGATTATGTATCATAAAGACTTTGATGATCCCCTGACTTTTTATCTCGTGCAACCAAAGTCAAGGTTTTCACTAAACCAGTCAAATATCTCAACTGGCGCTGTCAATCAATTAAAATACGTAATCATGATTAATCACATGATTGTCCAAAGTTAATCGTGATAAATCACGAATTAATCACATTTCTTATCTCTTCAAAATGTACTTTAAAGGGAGATTTGTCAAGTATTTAATACTCTTATCAACATGGGAGTGGGCAAATATGCTGCTTTATGCAAATGCATGTATATTTTTATTATTGGTAATCAATTAACAACACAAAACAATGACAAATATTGTCCAGAAACCCTCACAGGTACTGCATTTAGCATAAAAAATATGCTCAAATCATAACATGGCAAACTGCAGCCCAACGGGCAACAACAGCTGTCAGTGTGTCAGTGTGCTGACTTGACTATGACTTGCCCCAAACTGCATGTGATTATCATAAAGTGGGCATGTCTGTAAAGGGGAGACTCGTGGGTACCAATAGAACCCATTTTCATTCACATATCTTGAGGTCAGAGGTCAAGGGACCTCTTTGAAAATGGCCATGTCAGTTTTTCCTTGCCAAAATTTAGCGAGAAGCTAGTATGGTTGGTACCAATGGTTCCTCATTACCTGAAGTAAGCAATCCAGACTAAGTGAGATATAACAAGTTGATGACAGATACGGGAGCACAAGACTGTAATCACCATCACAGTGAAGACTGTAAACACATGGGTCATGTACTCATTTTCTAGAGACACTACCAGTGTGCTGTTGATGCTTGGACAGCAGATGTTTGTATCTGAACAAATTAACGTCTACTAAAAGAAATCAGCTGGATTTGATTGATTTTTTTAAACTATGTCAAGTAATTTAACGGCAATTAATTCTCCGCGCCACCCACAAAATGCCACTGCAGGCGATATAAACCTGTGACCCAGCTGTAATCTCTTTTGACTTTCATGTGTGGACAGAACCTTTGATGTTTCCATGGTACTTGATGTACATGGAACATAATGTAACGTAACATAAAATGATCTATGTGACATTGGCAGCTCCAGCAAACACAGCTGAAAGGAACAGCTCGTATCCTCTGCACAAACAGCGTGGTAACTATCCCACAGCCATCTCACACACGATGTAGACTCATACAGTGTAATCCTGTTTGTTGTTACATATTTTCCGCTGCACAGACTTGATGATGAGGAGACTAGTTGGAGCAAGAAGAAAGGGAAGAGGTGGTTTTGTCTGTGTCTGTCTATTTTTAGCATTGAAATATTGATTTGTTCTTTCTCACATAACATTACTGTGTTTTTCTTATTCTGTGTATATTCAGCGTGTGTAGTTATGAACAGAGCGGTCCTGAACATTCTTTCAGAAAGGATTTTGGAGTAAGTATTTTCATTTTATGCTATTTTATACTTCTACATTTCAGAAGTACTTATTTGGACTGTTTCCTGCTACTTTTATCAGCTGTAGTTACTAGTTTTGAAAATTGAAATCATACATAGAAAACATGTGATTATCACATACCATATTATAAGGGCTGTCAATCCATTAGAATATTTAATCGTGATTAATCGTATGATTGTCCATGATTAATTGTGATTAATCGCACATTTTTTATCTGTTCAAAATGTACCTTAAAGGGAGCTATGTCTAGTATTTAACACTCTTATCAACATGCGAGTGGGCAAATATGCTGCTTTATGCAAATGTATGTATATTATTTATTATTGGAAATCAATTAATAACACAAAACAATGACAGATATTGTCCAGAAACCCTCACAGGTACTGCATTTAGCATAAAAATATGCTCAAATCATAACATGGCAAACTGCAGCCCAACAGGCAACAACAGCTGTCAGTGTGTCAGTGTGCTGACTTGACTATGACTTGCCCCAAAACCACATGTGATTATCATAAAGTGAGCATGTCTGTAAAGGGGAGACTCGTGGGTACCCATAGAACCCATTTACATTCACATATCTTGAGGTCAGAGGTCAAGGGACCCCTTTGAAAATGACCATGCCAGTTTTTCCTTGTTTTAGTGTAAGTTTGGAGCGTTATTTACTTATTTTTAGCGTGACAAGCTACTATGACATGGTTGGTACAGTACCAATGGATTCCTTAGGTTTTCTAATTTCAAATGATATCAGTATCTTCACTTTAACTTTAACGCTGCAGTGGGTAGCAATGGAGCAAATATGATTAAAACAAAGATACTTTTATAAAATGGTCACTATATCCGATGTCCTCCGGTGTTCATAATGGCATCTGCAAGATATCACAGACTCGAGGAAAACAACCAATCAGAGCCGAGCTGGAGCCTTACCATCTCTGAGCAGCTGTCAATCACTCGCAAACTCCGATCAAACGGTCAAACTAGGCAGCACTGATCAAATATGAATCAGTATTCTGTTGCTGTAATGCCTATTTCTTGCCTCTAATGTTTTCAGAAACATCTTGTAGTGTACTGTTTAGCTGTAAAATGAGAAAGTTTGTAACCCGGCAGCCACGTTGAGATCAGTTGAGGAAATACCAAGCACCACCCACCAGCCGGAGCACAGCCAATAGGAACGCTCTCTCTCTGAAATGACCTGTGATTGGTCAAAGTCTCCCGTCACAGGCTAGATTCTTTAAAGCCTGAAAACAGAGCCATGAGGAGGTGTAGAAGTCTAGTTTTCTCTCAGAACATCTGAATTACAATATGCTGAAAGGTTATTATGGAATGTTTTCCCAATGATGCCAAAAACTTGCCTACAGCCTACTGAAGCTTTAAACTTGAGGAGTTATTGTCAGGTTTAGCATTTTGTGTTCATCATGCAGCTTATGATTGTGATTGGTGGTGGACTGACTTGAAGGGAGCTGCTTGTTCTCATCAGAGCAGTGGAATTTGTTGTGTGCCAAATATGCACAAAATGTATCAAAATATAATTTTTGGTTTTGTACAAAACTTGCAAAAATACATATTGAGAAATCTCAATCAATCCTTAATATGTTGTCAATATGGTACACGACATTTTGACTTGTCATAGTAGGAAAATCACAGTTGTCAGTAATAACATTAACAATGGCTCAAGTGTCTCAGTAAACCTTGACAGTGTGTCCCAGTGTGAACACTACCAGGACCCTGAAACTGAAGCAGCTAAATGGCATTCAGCCATCATTAATGTCATTATTTCCCTCATGTGACGTGTCAAAAGGTCTTATGTGAAAAAGGACTAATGCCGTGTTTAGTGGACCAATCAGAAGTCAACTGTTAATCATCATCAGCAGCAGCGACATATTAATTAATAACTAAGCAAAACTAGCTAGTAGACTACAGCCCTTATTTAACAAAAAAAGTACCATAAAGTTACCATAAAGTATCAAATTACAAGAGGATGCCTTGAATTTTGATATCTTGAAATACTTGTACTTTTATGAAAAGGTTGTGCTTCATCACCCCGGGTACATGAAGAAAAGCTTTTAGTCTTCAGTTCATCAGAATGTGATGAATAAGCTGTATTTCAGGAATTCAGGTGGCTCTAAGGCAAATACTGGATCCAATAATGTCCTGACTAAATATGAGTAATCTCCCACTGATCATCTATTTGACATGCTGAGGGTGATCAGAGCTGTGGCAAAAAAAAAAAAAAGGAAAAAGAAGGATTATAGCCTGCTGATCTTGATAAAGTTTCTTCATTATTTCTTTTTTCTTTTTGAAAATTTCAACTTTTGACATTTGACAAGAGTCTAGACTTTGGTCTAGAGGGAAGCTTTTCTTAATAATGATTTATTAATAAATCCCAAAATCTAGACAAATCACCCGACATAACATTTTGACCTCCTGTTTCCCAAGACTGCTGTACACTTGTAAAGGTTAAAGGATGTTATCAAGTTCTTTGCTCTCCTCAGGCACAATCCAAAATTCATTTCAGCCTTTTGCAACCTTCAGCCACGCTCAGTCGCATTTCCCTTCACCCCTTTTTTTCCCCTCAAAGCAACATGAAACAAACCAGAGAGCAAGCAATTTTATTGTTCAGTGGTATCTTTAATTGTGATGAAAAAGGATTATGTAGATTTTTGTAAGCCTCCTGACAAGACATATTTTAAAGTGAATAGGCCATAGAACAGGAATATGTGTCAGTGGTGGAGGCTTAGTGGAACGTCTTCTCAATAATAGGGTAATCCTGGAGTCTAGGGATCCCTCATTTACCCTCTCAGCCGAGAGACGATGTGCACTGGTCTCCAATTATAGCCCATGGTCTCTTTAAAGACAAAGGAAAGGACTCAGACTGTGTGACTAAATGTCATAAAGATATTGCCTTTATCTTTATTACTTCTTCCAGTACAGAGAAGTATGGAGCAGCATTACCAGGAAAAAACATGACAATTTACCTTATTCCAGAAAAACAAAAGAAACAAACAACAATGCAGTTTAGATTACATTGGCAGACACTTTTGTTCAAAGCGACATACAAGAAGTGTATTCAGCCTCGATAGGAACAAGAGCTGGATGCCAAACCTCACAGTCTTAATTGGTGTTTATTACTTATCAAAGCTGTTTAGTCTGTGTAGGCTAAATGTATTTTTTGATTACATGGATGATGTTTGACCTCAACGTTTGTGGTTTTTAATCTCGTTTGGCAAACTTTTGTCTCATCATGCTCATTGAGGTTTGTCAGTGTTTTGTAAGTGAAAGCCTTTGTTCAAACATTTGAATTCATTTGTTAAGAACGTTTTTATACATTGAAATTATTTTCATTAGGGCTGTCAATCAATTGAAATATGTAATCGCGATTAGTCGCATGGTTATCCATAGTTAATCGCGATTATTTGCAAATCAATCACACATTTTTGATCTGTTAAAAATGGACCTTAAAGGGAGATTTGTCAAATATTTCATACTCTTATCAACTTGACTATGACTTGCCCCAAAACTGCATGTGATTATTATAAAGTGGGCATGTCTGTAAAGGGGAGACTCGTGGGTACCCATAGAACCCATTTTCATTCACATATCTTGAGGTCAGAGGTCAAGGGACCCCTTTGAAAATGGCAATGACAGTTTTATAAAGTTAGCATAACTTTCGGAGATATCCGTGTTTTCGTCGTACAACTTTAACCCTTTCGGGTTTCGTGTTTTCAGTTCATGAAAGTTAATTGTATAATTTTGGTCGCCTATAAATGTCTTATTCAGCATTCAGTTGTACTTAGCTCCACCCTCTTGTGTCACTTCTGGTTCCAAAAATCCAAGATGGCGACGGCCAAACTGCTGAACTTAAGGCTTCAAATCCGTAGACCACAAACCAATGGCTGACATCACTGTCATTACATCCACTTCTATACAGTCTATGGTTGTTACCATCAAGTAAAAGGCAAAGGCGGTACCCTGTACATCCGTCATACCGCCATCTCTCAGAAAGTTGACTATAGAGTGCTGCAGGGATGACGTATTTGTATAGGCCAACCTGGAAGATCACATCACCCTGGTTCCCTCGATAAAAAGACGATGGGATTTCCCATTGGATTTTGGATTATTGCAGAAAACCACCACTAAGCTTGATGAGATTTTGTTTAATGTCCCCGACAACCTCTCATTTAGCCACTTGTTAGCAACCACCTTTTTTAAGACAAGTAAAAGCTTCAAAATTCACAAGTGGGGTATTTCAGATGATTAAACTGTTGACTGTTGTCAGGCTATTAAATAGGCATTATCAGTCGCTATAAGCATCATAGATGTGGGTCAATAGTGGCCCATTACACCCACTAGTAGTTTTTATCATCCTTTTAAATGGTAGATCACTGAAAGAAGGTATAAAAGAACACGACAGAGACCTCTAGCAACTATAGTAACTATAACAGGAGCAGAAGCGGAAGTCAGGCGTCCTTGGTTTCTCTTTGGCGCCAAACAAGTACAAGAGAACGCGGGTGCTGTAATTTATCAATACAATGTTCATACCCTTTTTTTTTTTAATAATTTGTGAACTGTTAGTCATAACTGTTTTTTTACATTTGTGAAAAAATATAATTAATGAAACATTATTTAAAAGTTGTCTGAATCTGCTCTTTTAGGGCAACCGTTTCCAGAAGAATTAGTTGTTCAGTTGAAGGCTGTGATATGTTTAAATAACAAAATAATCATTGAACTAGTAATAATAATAATGGTCCAAAATGATGTAAAATTGCATAGTTTTAAGTCAAAAACCTTCAAATTTTCAGAATATTCTTTATACTGAAGAACCTGAATTAAAAACAAGAGGTTGAGTTGGCGTAAAGTGACGACCGACGTCCTTGTCTGGACTTGTCTGTGTGCACGGGCCGTTTCAGTCCTCTGACTTGGCTGAAACAAAGAGTGTGAAATAAAGAATGAAAAGGCCTGCTTGATTTGTGTAAAGGATAAACAAAGACTACGACTAATTGCTGCTGGAGGTCAGCATCCCAAATGCATATTCAAAGCACAGGGTGTTGCCGTAAATTCACAGCAGTCACAGTTATTTAATAACCTGAATAGGCAATTTCGCAGTGAATCTGCAGAGAAAGGGGACATGAAAAGTTGTGAAGAATTGATGATGGACTCTTTGAGAGTGAGCGAGATAAAATTGACCATGAAATCTGGAGCTTGGAATTAAATTGGTTGGGAGGGGGGTGGAGGGGGGGAGATGTGAGGTATGATCACAAAGACACAAGTACCTTTGTGAAAATGCCAAGGTTAATTTGCACATCAGTTAAATGCATAATTAAATAGAAGATCTGTTTGGACAAAGGAAACCTTAATAAGGAGAAATGTAGTAAATAGCTGAGATGGTTAAAGTGATTTGCGTTCAGTTTGCCATTTTTCTCTCATCGCCTGTGGGTGTACATGGCTCTTCCTCACGTGGATTCTTTGGGAGTTTGAAGGACCGTGTCTATTTTTGCAAAATCAATTAGTGCATTGTTGTAAATAACACATAAGTGTGAAGCTTCCAGTTGGACCTTTCAGAAATCCCCTGGCATCAATGCGTCGGTACAGTATTAACATCCACTTGTAGAAACTTGAAACTTGCTTGAGATATTTGATAGCAGAACTTTTATTTTCACCAAGGTTACATTACATTTTTCAAAAGTCTGCCTTGTTGGTATAGTCAGGGTCTCTCGGAAAGATAAAAAGATGTATTCATCAATTTAAACATCTATGGCATGCCTTGGAAAAATAACAACCCACACTATTTTTTTCCGTGCCCTTTGCAATGACTGTTGAATGATCATATCAGTGGTGAATCAGAGGCAGGTTCATCTCTGAAGTGTACGGTGTCAGCGGCTTCACAATGAAGTGTTATACCTCTTACCTGGACATTGTGCCCGTGTTTCACTTCGAACTTTTGCAGCCACCACATGTTTTGTTACAAGAAAAATATGCTTTAAAAATGGAATTCGTTGCATAACTGAAGCTAATAAGTTTCATTCATCTGTGTGGACTGGAATTACCACATGAAATGAGTTATTAATTTTCTTTAGTATGCTGAAGGATCATTCTGAATGATCAAGGATATCTTCTGATATCGTGATAATAGCATTCTGACAATAATTGATCATAAGAGACTTTGGACATGATAACAGACAGGGTTTGCTGTACTTTTCAAAAAGCAAAGTAGTTAGTGAGCTTGTAAAGTTCTGCTGCTCCTTCCACAGTTGAGACGATGGAAATGTGAAAAGTCTTCCAAAAAGGTATGACTGATCTCACAAGACCAGTTGCAGTTGTACCTCACACATGGTAGCAATGCAGCTATTTTGGTGAATTAGAATAATTATTCACTATCAAATGTTCGAGACTAATTTTGGACAGAAGAGTTTTAACAGTGACAATTAGTTTATAACTTAAAGGACCAGTGTGTTACATTTAGGGGGATCTATGGGCAGAAATGGAATGTAATATTAATAAGTGAGTTTTTTTTCAGTGTGTAATCACCCGAAATTAAGAATCCTTGAGTTTGTGATACTTTAGAATGAGCCATTTATATTAGGGGCTGTCAAAGTTAACGCAATAATAATGCGTTAACGCAAATTTGTTTTAACGCCACAAATTTCTTTAATTCTTAATTCTTTTTTTTTAATTCTTTGATTTAATTGTAATTTTGTTTTGGAATATGGGAATACGTACAAATAAAGCTGTCATGATAAGCGCAATAAGAAAAGGCCACATCAGTTCTTTTACAGTTTGAAAAAACAATACAACTGAGTCATTTTATGTCATTTCTTTATGTGTACTAACATCAGTGCCTTAGATGATCAACGTATCCTCATACAACGGTTCGTATTATATTGTGCGTTTCCCTACGAATATCCAGCAATACTTGTCAATATCCGCTCGTTACATGCATGAAGTCTTTTAAAAATAAACTTTAACTCTTCACAGGAAACAACTTGGTTAGGTTTAGGCAACGCAACTACTTGGTTAAGTTTAGGAAAAGATCATGATTTGGGTTAAAATAACTATGGAAGTGGTGTTCCTTAAATACGGAATTCATGTGACAAATAAGTCACCTTTTGGGTTAAAATAACTACGGAAGTCGTGTAAGTTAAGTACAGAAGTTACGTGACAAATAAATCAGCGCTGATTTTTGGTTTCACACAAGATACGAAAGACTCTAATCACTTCCCTACATGTCGTTTATACTTTATAAACTTTCTTTCTTTATACTTCCTGGTTCACGATTACATGGGTTACATAACAATTGATTTTGTGGTATTTATAATGTGAATTACAGTGCATTACTTTTCGTAGGTATAGCTACGAACGGTGTAGGAGAACAGCCTGAGATGATACAGCTTATTTAGAGGTCAAAAATTCACTATCAGTGACAGTAACAGTTACATTAACAATTGGAAAATGAAATTCCAGTTAAAATTAGAATTAAACAACTCCATACATGACTTAAAACTTTATGCAATCAGCCGATTAGACTGTTGTCAGGCTATTAAATATGAGTTATCAGTTGCTATAAGCCCCTATAGATGTGGGTCCATAGGGGCCTACTACACCCACCAGTAGGTTTTATCATCTATTCACCAGATCTACCATTATAGAGAAAAGATAGATATAAAAGATATAAAAGAACATGACAACGACTTCTAGCGACCATAGTAATTATGACAGAAGCCAAAGCGGTAGTCAGACGCTGTACTATAGACAGTGTGAAACTCATAAGAGGTGGAGGTCGGGGACAATGGATAGAGATGGAGACCAGAGTTCGCATCCCGTGTGAAACCAACAATGTGTAGTTGTCTTTGTGTTTGTAGTTATTTTAACCCAAAATATGATGTTTCCCTAAACTTAACTGTTTTCTTTTTTCCCTAAACCTAAAGAAGTTGTAATTTTGTTGCCTAAACCTAAAGAAGTGAAGTTGTATTGCCTAAACCTAAAGAAGTTGTAGTTTTATTGCCTAAACCTTAAATAATCCTTTTTGTTTGTGTTCAAAATGTAATGTTTCATCCAGTTTTACAACATGTTAGAATGTGTTTCACTTTCACTTTTACAACGTAGTAGGCGTAGTATATGCCCCTACTGGACCCACATCTATGGTGCTTATAGCGACTGATAACGACTATTTAATGTCCTGATAACAGTCGAATTGGGTGCAACAATACAAAAAATCCCTTTTTATCCAAAAAAAGGAGAACTTACAATTGCACTGCATGATGTATTGAATCATTTCACCCGATCATATTCATTCTGTGCTGGAGCTGCTGTATATGACTAACCAGTGGGTGGATTATTGAAACTCCAGCAGCAGATGGGGTACAGTCAGAGATGGATGATATCAACCAACTTATCCAAGATTGTTTGATTCAAAAAATGGCTGTTGGATTGAGAATAAAATCAACCCTCTTATTAACACGAGACGCCATCTACATCAAAGTCACTTTCCTTGACTCTGTCACTTGAAAGAGTCTGGTTAGGACCAATCCATTGCCCGGGGAGGCCCTTTGTGCATCATGGTAATAGAGAACAAAGAAGGCCAAAACCTTATGCTATTAAAATAGATTCACCAAAACCAATTGTAGTATATTAGCTTGGAAATGAACCAGAGGAACTGACGAGGGTTTTTAGTGGCAGATGGAGTTTCCCCATACCATGAAATTTGTATACTTGGCTACTAAGAAAACAATTCTTGCTGGTACGTTGAGCAGCCTTCCTGTTTTCACTGAGAAAGTGACACTGGGAGAGTGAGAGAGTGTGAAGCCTCTTTAATTGCCTTCGGTCACCCACAACGTTGAACCGGAGCGCCACGCAGCTTAGCAAAGGAACCGGGCAGAGGGCCTGATAGATATTTTATCGCCCAAGTTAACGGTTAATGAATTCCCAAAGTGAAATCTGTCACTTCAAAAATAAAGAGGAAGGCAAATTAAAGGGAGATAGAGAGAGACAGGGGAAGAAAGGAACTGGAGAGGGTGACACAGTTTTAAAATGCCCTATCTTTTGGCCATCCCCGGTTTTTCAATGGAATAAAGAAAACTCAGCCTCTTTCTTCTCCTCTTTTCTTCCCCCACTTCTTTTTCTCCCCCTCCCATCCTCCTATCTCTCACTCCGCTTTTCTCTGAAAAAATTCTCATGAATGATTTATATGTGTCTTGTTATCAGCAACGATTTCTATAGACCCCAACGCATTCACCAAGACATTTGTGGCGTAATTGTTAATTTTAATGCCATAATGGCTTCAGATGGGAGCCCTGATTAGACATTTATTACACAATTAAATGAAACATACTCAAGAATCACAAAAGCCTTCCGTAATTATTTCAGGCCATTAATAAAATGGGCATTAAATTATATTGGACACAAAAGAGAAGTGAAATAGATTTCCATTAGAGCAATAGAGGCAGAGAGGGGTAATAGATCCTGCCTGAATTCACTCTGAAATTAATTGTTGCCCAGCCTATTTCCACACACAGTGGAATAAATGAATGAGAAAAGAGAGGAAGAGAAGAACGAGTTGGTGGCCGTGAGAGTGAGGGGAGGGGGTTACATTAAGAGCCTCTGATAAAAAGCTTTTGTTTGACGTACTACAATGGACCCTCAATTCAAGAGAGAGAGGGAGAGAGTCAGACCAATTTCAATCTTAGTCCACCCCTCCAGAGTTCTGAGTCGAGGTTATATCCTCTTTTCAAGTTTTGTTTGCTTTTGAATAAACAGCTATCAAAGATCGGACTATATCTAAATGTGGCACTTATTAGAAAGCAACGTGTGGGTCATAACGGAGCCAAAGACAACTACTATTTAAAAAACAAACAAACTATGGAACAAATGCATATGACAGGAAATCAATCTTTTCTTTCATTAATAAATGACCTGCCGGGTCCAAAGCAGATTCTTTAACTCTTTGACACCAAGTCACCTTCCAACTATGACATGATGGAGGTCAAGCTCAATAGACTAATGCCAGGTACACACTACATGAGAATCGAGACGATTTTGGGCCCGATTCCACCCCCCCCTACCGTCGATCATCAGCAAAGCCCTGATTTTTTAATGTTCCCGAAGATTATCTTTCCAGATATTCCTGTGGTGTGAGGTATGTAAAGAGTGTTTTTTACATCCCCCGATCAGCTCGGAAGTCCATCCCGGCTGCACCGATCTCAAATCATAAATATTTAACATGTTCAATATTTACGATCGGATATCCTGTTGTGTGTGGGGAGCCCCAAGGATAGCCGATGACGCAGTCACGTGGGAAAGAACGATAGCCAATTGAGAACCAAGCTGACTGAAGCGGAAGGACTACCACTTCCGTCATGGCGGCCGCTGCTAATGCATGAGCTAATGCATGAGCTAATGCAAAATGTGAAGAATAAAGTTGTAGTAAGATGGACCTTAGAAATGGAGGACCACCTTGGTAATTTGTGGCAACAACACAAGTGTATATTTAACATGTCTCCATGACTTCATCTATCTATCCTCCGTGGAATGTCATCGTTGATCGCTAATTTTTCCTGCCTGTCGTCCGCCATGTTTGTTCACACTAAAGTCATTTTTGATCACGTGAGATTTTATGAGATTTACGTTTTTTTCTTCTTGTTGTTCATGAATAGAATCTGGGAGTGCTTGGTGTGTCAAATCGTTGCTCACCACACACTGAAGGAACAAAACTGTTGAATTTATCACAACATGTCGTTATGTGTAGGGTCTCTCACATTTTCAACATCTGTTAAGATTTGAAAAATCTTTTAGTGTGGGCCAGCCTTCAGAAATTGCTGTGATTCATTTAAAATCTTTTATCTTTTTGTTTACAAAATTATAAGATAACAGTCAAGAGTAGAGCTTTTCTTTTAAATAATAGATTAATGATCATTATACACCTAGAAAAATGGTGGCGGTGCTGTAAACAAAAATCGAAGTTTCATGTTGCTATGTCTGTGATAATGTTTTCATATTTTTGTGAATCTTATGTGAAGTCAAGAAAGAAAAGAGCACATGCAATTGGAAAATTAACAGAATTTATTTCCCCCCATCTCTGAACAGCAAGATTATGACAGTTAAAACACATCAAAGCCCAACGTATGGCAAAGACTTTCTGAAACCATTTCCGATGGGAACTCTAAATTGAACCGTCTTTTGAACTAGCGGTCTCTTGAGATCTTCTGTAAAAGTGTAAATGAAATGGGAACTGATATCTCGCAAGGCTAGAACAGATCATTCAACAAAAATTAATTAATCATTCACTGATACAGATTTGTAGAATTGTACTTTTTTTTTTTTTCTCCATCAGTCTGTCTGGCTTCAAAAGCTTTTCCATTCTTGAACCGTCTTTTTTTCTCTCTCGTTATTTTACATTTAAGTTGTCTCTGTCTTTGATTTTACAATACCTACAGTCCAGCTCCGATTTCACAAGCAGCTGTTTGTCCTGCTTAATAACTCAGGATGCAAATTCTGTAAACAAACGGGGAGAAAAGGTACAAGAGGGGGTTGATTGATATGTATAATTCTGAGACATTCAGGAGAAGCACTGTGGAATATTGATTTTCAATTTCAGTTTATAATTCATCACCTGACTCACGGGAGCTTTGCACCATGTCTTGAGGATCGGGTCTCAGACTCACTGGTAGCCCTATGGTGAGAGATAAAAAAAGAGAGGTTGTGTAAAAATAAAGCAATGTTAAAATGAATACAGATATAGGATGTGTGTATGTTTTTGTTTCTAGTTGTATTCACATTATTGATCTATGAAGATATATTTTGATCTGGTTTTCACTCGACTCATATGTAGGTCTTTATAGTTTCTCAGGGCAGTTGACCACCAAGATGTGCTTCCCCCAGTAAATGCCACACTTACCCCTGGGTGTCTACACTGTAATATAACCACCAAATCCAATTAATCAAAACATTATATTTCACAATATTCTGTGTCGTATTTATTAAAACGTACAGAGCCTGAATGTCAATGCTGGGCACGCACTCCAACAGACAAATTATGTCCACTGATGAGATATGGCTTTGGGCTATAATGAGAGTTAATGACTGAGTATAAATGTGTCATAGGTTTTATCGTGGCTATTTTACTTTGAAAGAACAGTTTTGTAATTTGAGAATTTCTCCAAATACAGAATGTAGTGTAAAAGCGAATAACATCACAGTTGGGAGCCAGCTGTTGTCAGAGGTGTACATCATCATTTCTTTTTTAGCATTTTAGTGTTAGTTCAAGTTTTCTATGGCATTAAGAGAACGGAACTCTTTCAAAAACAAGTTATTCAATTATCAAGTTAAAACAGATTAATTTATGAATATGAAATATACTTTTAAATCAACACAAAAGCTTTTAAATAGCACAACATTCTGCATGTCATGAGGATGCATTTTTGGCTTTTTGTGTGTCATTTGTATGCGGCTATCATCATGTCATTCGTATGCCACGTAACAAAACTACGGTAACGTCTGCAGTTTAGGCAACAAAACCTAACTTAGTTAAGTTTAGGATAAACATCATGGTCGGGCTTAAAATAAGTACGTAAACCAAGTAAAATACATACGGAAATAACGTAATGTAAGTACAGAAAACACATTACAAATGTCACTAAAAAACACGTCACTAACGTAACTTACAAAACAAAACACCAGTTTTGAACACCGGTCTCCTGGCTGAAAGTCCTGTGTTTGTTGGACCCATCCACCTCCACACCCACCCAGCATAAGCAGTCTTTCTCACTTTTGCATCTACATTCCCAGCTCGCTCCTTAGTGTAGACTATTTACGCGGATGCATTGACATTGTAGTCAGCACAGACTACATGGCAAATGACATGCCAAAAGCAGGAACGGCGTTCTTACTGCACGCTAAATGCTTTGCTAATTATTGTGTCTTCCATACACCTTTTTGTGCAACCAGGCTGGCCTACTACCACAACCATATGCCAGAGCTTAGGAAGGACAGACAAGGACTTTCGGAAAATTCTTTTTATAATAATTTAATAATGATAATTGACCCATAGACCTCTCATTTTGACTTGTATGTCTTCAGCATAAACTTCATAGGGTACAAAGGAGGATGACAAAGGTAGGGGTATGGTTGTTGGCACAGTCATGACAGGAACCTTTCTGCTAAGGCTCAATTCACTTTCACACCAGATCTGGTGCCCATTCATTTTGAATGGGGGTAGTGCGTTTGGGCTTAGGAGTTGCCCAAAAAAAACGCAACGGCCTGCGGTGGAAAAGTAGAATCAGAATGAACTTTTGGAGAAACGCAACCCAACGTCATGCTGTGGTGGTCAATCACGTAGCCGACAAACCAGAGTTGTACAACCCAGCCAGGAGGTAACAAAAGACATTAATTGCAATCAATGGGCCATAAAGTACACATTAAAGAAATATGTGGTACTCAGATCCTAGAGTTGACTGCTCCAAGTGGTACATTCCTGAACATCAGGAAGTGGAGGGTACCTTCAAGGTCCTTGTTGAAGTGTCCCAAGAAAGAAGTGGGAGATAAGATTGATGGAAGAGCCCAAAAGTTAGCAGAAGACTTCACAGAACCAAGACATTAATTGTGGTTCTGTATTGCATACAATGTCCCGGAGAAGATGTGATTGATCATAGGTTTGGCTGCTTCATTGGCCGTAGAACGTTTAGGGTACAGGACAAACTGAGCCACCTCGTAGGAGACGACGATGGTGTTGTCTTCCAAATGGCAGAAAACCAGTGAGCGTGTTAATGGAGCTTGGGAACATCATGGTTCCATGGCGTCCTCATGACATGCAGAATGTCCTTGTAATGTAATGTGCTATTGATACACCTTCCTGTGAGATCAGGTTGGATAGTAATTGTAGACAGTCGGTGTCATAGTTTAGTAGCGATTCTTCTGAGTGGTTGTAGTCACTGACCAGGGTTCAAGCCAGGTTGACTGGTTTGGTTTGAATTGACAAAAAAAGGGTTGAGCCAGAGTCAGATAACCCTGGTCAGCATGCCATTCTCATCTTTGGAGCTCAACTGACTGATCAAGATGTCATCCATACACACAAAAACAAATTTGTTGATTGCACTGTCAAGACATCATCAGCCAAAATCAGATGTGTCCTGTCTAGCGGGAAAAAGTGAAAGGAATAGCCCAGAAGATTCAGTCTTTGAAGAAGAGCTGGATCTTCGGTAGTTTAATAGAGTAGTATCTCTATAAGAGGAAGATTATCCAACTTATCTTACCTTGCTCAGCTTGTAAAGTTTGTTGGATTGTTTGTTAGTGGGGACACTGACAAAGTATTATGGCTACTAGAATTAAGTTGATCAAGCAGCACTTACAGACCAAAGCAACAATTCCACATTGATCGGTTCATTTTCTAAACACTAGAGTCAAATTATTTATTGGATGATATTTTAGGCCTTATTACTTTTGAAGCTATTGATTGAATAAACATAAGCACACACCATAAAAACAGTCAACAACCTCAAGGTGTCAACTTAGACAGCTGAAAGAGTTATACAAAATGTTAAATGCTGTCATCAATAATGATTATCTCAGTATCTTGCCGATTAGACTGTTGTTAGGCCATTAAATAGGCATTATTAGTCGCTATAAGCCCCATAGATGTGGGTCGATAGGGGCCTACTACACCCAATAGTAGGTTGTATCATCTATGCACATGGTAGATCACTGAAAGAATGTATAAAAGAACATAACAGTGACCTCTAGCGACCGTAGTAATTATGACAGGAGCAGAAGCAGAAGTCAGGTGCTGTAGTCTAGACAGTGTGATACTACATAAGGGGCGAAGGTCGGGGAAGATGGATGGGACACAAAACTACAGGCCTTTCACCCACGAGACCGAAGTTTGCCTCTGTGTGAAACCAACAATGTGTAGTTGTCTTTGTGTTCGTAGTTATTTTAGCCCAAAACACAGTGTTTCCCTAAACTGAACTAAATGTGTTTTTTTTTGCCTAAACCTAAATAAGTTGAAGTTTTATTGCCTAAACCTAAAGTTGTAGTTGTTTTTCCTAAACCTAAAGAAGTTGTAGTTTATAGCCTAAACCTAACTGTTTATTTTTGCCTAAACTTAAAGAAGCTATAGTTTTGTGGCATAAACCTAAAGAAGCCTTCTGGTTTGTGTTCAAAAGGTGACGTTTCATTCAGTTTTACAACATGTTAGAACGTGTTGCTTTTAAGTTTCACTTTCACATTTTACAATGTAGGAGGTGTAGGAGGCCCCTAATGACCCACATGTATGGTGCTCATAGCGACTGATAACGCCTATTTAATGGCCTGATAACAGTCAAATTTTAGTGTTTTAGTCTTACTGTTTATTTTCCAAATTATATCCTAAAAGTAAAATAATGCTTTGTAAGTATGAAACCGTCCAAAATTAGTCTGGTTCTAAAGTATAACAATTATGGAAATGTATTTATTGTAAAATGTATATATATAATGTATCACTATTTAATGCATTGTTTTATTCGGGATACACACTTTATGTTATTGTTTAGCAGTAGTTCAGATTCTCATTTATACTCCGTAAATCTTATCTACTGAGTCACAGTCTCATGTGAGAGACTCAAATCCCCCTGCAAGGAAGGCCAGCTCTAAATGAGTTTTTTTTTCTCTTAATGAAGGTCAGGAGAGAGTCACATCTTTCCTTTTGTGATAATTTATCCCTATCTCCTGTTATCTCTTTTGCCCCTTTAATCCTAATTGTATTGTATAATTGTGTGATGTGGACCTCGTGGTCTTTGAAGTATTGCCCCTATCCTTTCATTATTACCTGATGCCTTGAACCTTTGTTAATTTTTTTCTGCTCTGCTCTGTACTATCCAGTGTTGCAGAATAAAAGAGAGAACGGCTTAAGTTTAGTCATTTTAAAAGATTTTATTCAAGTCCGACTTTACTATCTTACTGAGAAATTGTAACCACAAAGGTATGATATACTGTATATGGATATTTTCTGTAATATATGCTGGAAATATATCTCACATTTCACTCATTGCTGTTTCGATTGCTTCTCAGTTTCAATGAATATACTTGTAAGCGGATAGTGTAAAAAGATCTACTGTATTATGAGCTGAATTTGAGTTTTAGAATTAGATCCATATAGCTGAATGAAAGCCTTTTTGTATACTTAACATTGTAAGTATCAGCAACACGGTAACATGAGTCTGAACTGGGAACAGATGCCCTGACCATGAACACCCAGTATTTTAACATATGAAAATATAAATGAAGGAGATAGAATACATTCTGTGAACATGGTGGAAAAAGATTGTGTTATGTACCTTAGCTGATAAATGGTTCTATTTTCAAATTGAACATTTTCTTATAGAGAAATCTGAGCAGTGACATGTGAGGATTCTGTATCCTGATCGCACCATTCTGCTCAACGAGTGACTGAATTCAATTAATTTTATATCGTTCTTTGAAAACTTTGAATGTCAGAAATGCATTTATTTTGTGAGCGTGTGTGTTTTAGAGCTGTCCTTGATCAAAGAAATTCTTAGTCGACTAATCAATTAGTTGATTTAATTGACAGATCAGTTAAACTGAGTTTCTCCACAAAGAATCACGCAAAAGCACCACTTTAAATCTACCAGAGATGTGCTCTTAAGTTTCTTGTTAATAAGTCATTCAGCATGAAAAAAAAGCATAAAAAACAACTAATCGACTAAAGAAATCTTAGTCGACTAAGACCAAAACGTCCCATTAGTCGACTAATTGAGTAAGAGGGGGCAGCCCTAATGTGTTTATCCTACGGCTGTCATGGCATGGCCATTTTCAAAGGAGTCCCTTGACCTCTGACCTCAAGATATGTGAATGAAAATGGGTTCTATGGGTACCCACGAGTCTCCCCTTTACAGACATGCCCACTTTATGATAATCACATGCAGTTTGGGGGCAAGTCATAGTCAAGTCAGCACACTGACACACTGACAGCTGTTGTTGCCTGTTGGGCTGCAGTTTGCCATGTTATGATTTGAGCATATTTTTTATGCTAAATGCAGTACCTGTGAGGGTTTCTGGACAATAGTTGTCATTGTTTTGTGTTATTAATTGATTTCCAATAATAAATATATACATACATTTGCATAAAGCAAGCATAGTCACCCACTCCCATGTTGATAAGAGTCTTAAATACTTGACAAATCTGCCTTTAAGGTACATTTTGAACAGATATAAAATGTCTGATTATTTTGCAATTAACCACAATTAACTATGGACAATGATGTGATTAATAGCGATTCAATATCTTTAATCGATTGACAGCCCTAGTTTATGCACATACATTTTTGACCATTCTAAGTTCATTCAGAGTTAGTTAAAAGTGAAGGTGTTGCATAGTAATTTGAGATTTACAAGGGGAACCCTATAGTCTAGATTGCAGTGTTTGAAATAGGTTTGGGGAGTGATTTAAGGAAAACTGTAAATAGCAGTGGCTAATTGCTGTCACAATACCAGTAAACTGTCCGTCAACCAGAAATCAAGCGCTTCTTTAAAAAGGTGATCTCACTCTCAACTCTCTGAGTTTATTGTTGCTTGGCGTTGTGTGTTTATTTCCCCACTCTTTTCACATCTTTTGTATCCTATGTTATCTCCAATAAAGTCACCCATCTATCAATGCAAACTATGCATCTTGCCAATAATAATTAGATATAACCACACAAGAGCTAATGCTATAATATATTCTGTATTGACAAGGCGCTTGCTAATTTACAGTGAATCCCCATACTGTTGCTAAAGTAAGTGACAGAAATATATTTTGACAACATAAAAAAAAAAATGTGTTTATTATAATTTATGGTGCCATAATGTATTAGTTCCAAATGTGCAGTAGTTCTTCCACACTGTGAAAAATAGGCTTAAAAACTGGGTAGGAAAAAAAAAAAGTTAGGAAAGTTGTAGGCCATGTGAGTTGTGTCTTTCTAATATTTTATATTTTTTTGTGAAAGAGAGAACCATCACTAAATAGGATGGAAATACAATAAAAGGCATTGAAATGTCAACCCTAGCTTTTAAGAGTTTTTGAGGGAGGACGCAAGTGTGCAGTAAAGAAACCCTCTTACCGCTTCAGCACCATGGACAGTTCCGGTAGTGGAGCTTACCTCAGTGCTCTCCACGGGAGACCCACTGGGCTAATAGGCTCTCTGTGTGTCAGGACGCTCCACATTCACTGTTTAAGACGAGATGGATGGACATGTGTCCTTAGATAATCCTAGTTTTGTGTGTGTGTGTGTGTGTGTGTGTGTGTGTGTGTGTGTGTGTG
>CAKAOH010037381.1:0-109754 GCA_916701665.1 Sebastiscus tertius | reverse complement strand
AGGGGTGGGGAGTTGGAGGGTCTCTCGCGCGCACCAGTGCGTGTCTGTTTGTGTGTCATTTGAAATTTGTTGTTTATTACAGTAAAGTCATTTGGAGTTATGGTAGATGAAAATAAACTCGCACCAGTCGTTAATGTTATTATTATTATTATTAATATGCTTCCACTTTAACAGTATTTTCTAAATCAGATAAATCAGAGAATATATACTGTGTATTATAATATTATTTTTCACTTTTTTTCCATTCCTTTTAGCTTAGTGTTTGTTGTGACAATCAAATCCTCTCACATTTCCAAATGCGTAAAGTTTGGAGATGGAGAGAAGTTCCACCTCTGCGTAAAACCACAACTATTTTATTTCTAAACTGTATTTTTTAAACCTTTGTATTACAGACAGTATAGGCTGTGTCAACGATTATATTTGAGGAAAAAAAACTGTGGATGGAAAACAAATATCATCTCAATCCTTGACAAATTAAAACCTACTGCTTTTCTCATTATCCCGTCCAATTGTCTTGGGAACTTTGAGGCGTGCGTTTATTAGACAATCAGGTTTTGAAACAGGAACATAGTAGACTTCCCCCCTCCTCGTGAGAGCACGAGGCTCAGCCCCTAAAATAATTCCCTCTTATCTAATTCATTGATCTCAAAATGAAGCCTAAGCTGGCGCATGTATATGTGGCAGCCTACATGCCAAATTGCATTCAGTGAAAAGATAGCAGCGACATAATTTAAAACTTCAAAATACGCTGAAATATACAGTCCGAACATGCAGTATACTACCTCATAGATGCTGATGAACATCATAGCTGCCGATTGGGGAGGATTTCAGGAGCGTTTTCTTTTTGCATCCGGTCGGCAAATAAAAAAAAAGAAGAAGAAAGAAACGTCGGAGGCGTCCTCAGCTGTGGGCTACATTGTTCTGTAGGTCTATTGAGGCTGAGGGGGATTTTCCTCCCCAAAAACGCGCAAATTTAACGATAATTTCAGGGTTTGTAAAGAAAGATATGATGGAAATCTTCCACCGATTGACGCATGCGTGTGTGAGGAGACGAGGAGCGGAGAGAGAGCGTGAGAAACAGACACAGATGCTGTTGGAAATATATGGGAATATGAGAGGAGCAAATATAACTCAATTTTTTTTGCCCTATTTTGGGTACAAAAATAAATTGACTTTGGCCTGCATGAGATGGTATTTTTTCTCCTGTTTTGTATAATAAAACCTTAATGTTAGTACTGAAAATATATGGCCAATAAATGTGTATAGATACAAGGTTTTTGCTTGAACACATTTCAGCTTTTAAAGTATTTTATTTATTTATTTTTTTAATGTACTTCTCACGCATATTAGAAATATTAGCGCACCAGTGTGATGTAAAGAATATTCTATGAAGTGGCGTCCTATTTGTGTAACACACACACAGAAAGATGAGATGATAATTGCAATAGGATGTGGTGCACAGCACCCGCGTGTCTATATAGGCCTATAGACAACCTTAAATAAATGTAGTTATCAGTGTAACTAACCAGAGACTCGTCGTCTCCAAACAGCAGCATTTAGACGGTGTGAAAACACTCATCTGTCCGCGTTCCGTTTAATAATCACAGCTGAAGGAATCATACATCACACACACATTAGCCCGAGGGCTATTAGGCAGTGGTCCTCATTGAAATTAGCATTTTAAAACCATCACTCCTCACTGCCTCCTTTAAAAAGCACACTGTCAAATAGATGTGAGCTAATGCAACAATTATCAGGCGCACAATGGCGCGTTTCTAAACGTTTACAGTTGACGTAATATTTTCTCGGTGTTTGTAATTGTGTCACTACACAGTTGAGCTTTTCCATATAGATTCAATGTGGATGGATTAAACCTTTGCGCGTGTGTGTTTATATACTGTACGTGCATGTGCGGTGCGTTTGTTTGTTCCATTTTACTATATAGTAAAATAGTATTTTATTTAGGCATCCTGTGGAGTGACACGCTGGAAAAAGGTTACACCAACTGAAAAATACTGATGCTTAATATGACATTTCTTCATCCTCCTATAGTGAACCCTTTCTCATTGTGGGTTTTGTGACCACCCTGCAGCTGGATGTGGGAGGGGGGGTTAAAGTCCTGCTGAAGTGTCTTTGAGCAAGATGGAGGGCTGCCTTTTTATACTTTAAAAAAATATATCCTCAGGAGGGAAGGAGATTTACATTTATAAACATTTTCTTGAAGGAATAAATAGCCTATATTATTATTTTTATTTTTATTTTCATTATTCTTATTATTTTTTATTATCATTCTCATTATTATTATTGACAGTACTATTATATTATTATTATTATTATTATTATTATTATCATTTTTTATTATTATTATTGTTGTTATCATACATCCCCCTCACTCAAAAAATAAATGACATAAATAATAACTCTATTAAGGCCTATATCTATTTTGGCGACAAAAACCTCCCTATATGTGTCTGTGCGTAAAGCTGTACAGTAAATTGGTTGCACGGTATAGTCACCTCTCTGGATTGAAGTCAGGTTTTAACTGGAAAAGAGGTTGAAGGTGCATGTTTGTTGCGATTCATTACATTAAATGGAATCTGGGAGGGATCCTGAGTATTACACACACACACACACACACACACACACACACACACACACACCCCTCTCTTCCTTATTTATTTTATTCTCCTTCTCCTACCAACCGCTCTTTGTTTATGTTGTAATGTACATGTATTCTGTAGCTGAAGGTATTCTAGTAGCCGGTCTGGGTGCTGATTGGTGATTGGTGCGCTCAGGTTGGAGAGTGAACGCCCTGCAGATTATGTCAGATTGCGTGCAGAAACCAAACCAGCCCAGCCTTTGAACTTCACCGCTTTTGGCTCGTATTCACGCTCTTCCGCTCATTTCCAAGCCAGGTGCTTGACGACAAACCTCCGAGAGAGAGAGAGAGAGAGATAGATAGAGAGAGAGAGAGAGAGGGAGAGTGCGTCGCAGAGGAGAAAAAAAACACACTTTTTACGACTCCTGCAAACTGACTGCGGAACATTGCTTTCACCTTTGTGGATTTCTTTTACGTGTGTGCATCTTCCATGTCTTTTTTTGCCTCCCTGCATCGCGCGCCGCAGGTCTGAAAGAGAGAGTTGTAAAACCGGACTTGAACGCATCAGTTGTTTTTAAACTCTGGGAAGAAGAAGAAGGGAAAAAAAGCAAAATAGCATTTTTGTGCGCTGGATTTTATTTTATTTTTTTCCCAGAACATCCGAACATCTCTGACATGACTGGTATCTGGCATCTAGACAGGTGAATAGTTTCTCCCTTTCCTTCCTTCCTTCCTTTCCGATAAGAACTTTTTTCCTCGTCGTTATATTGGGGATAAAAACAAAGTCCACTACTTTTTAAAGATGTCAAAGCCGGCTGACCACATCAAGAGACCCATGAACGCGTTCATGGTCTGGTCCAGAGGCCAGAGGAGGAAAATGGCACAAGAAAACCCCAAAATGCACAACTCAGAGATCAGCAAACGCCTGGGCGCCGAGTGGAAGCTGCTGTCCGAGTCCGAGAAGAGACCTTACATCGACGAGGCCAAGCGGCTGCGCGCTCAGCACATGAAGGAGCACCCAGACTACAAGTACCGACCCAGGCGCAAACCCAAGAACCTGCTGAAGAAGGACCGCTACGTGTTCCCGCTGCCTTACCTCGGAGACACCGACCATCTGAAGGGACTGCAGGTGGGGGCCGCGGACTCTCTGTTGGGTCACTCGGACAAAGCTCGCGCCTTCCTGCCGCCCACGAGCTCTCCGTACTCCTTCCTCGACCCGAGCCAGTTCAGCTCGAGCGCCATCCAGAAGATGACGGAGATGCCGCACGCGTTGAGCGCCAGCTCTTTGCCGTACGCGTCCTCGTTGGGATACCAGAACGGCGCGTTCGGCACCCTCGGGTGCCCCAGTCAGCACACCCACACCCACCCGTCGCCCACGAACCCGGGCTACGTGGTCCCGTGTAACTGCACGGCCTGGTCCACGTCCAGTTTACAGCCCCCGGTGGCCTACATACTTTTTCCAGGTATGACCAAGACTGGGATAGACCCATATTCATCCGCACATGCCACTGCCATGTAACCTTCAAAGACTCCTGTTTTTTTCTTGTTTTTTTTTTTTAATTCACTTGAATACTGAAATGCATGTAAATATATTACAGGACAGCGCGCGCCACCCCCATTAAAAAAGACATGAACAGTATTAAACTGCCTTGGACTTATATGGCAACAAAAAAAAAGACAAACTTTTCCAGAAATCCAACAAGTTTCCTGACTTCTGGGATTTTGGTGTAAAAGGACGGTGACCCTGTGAACTGTAAGAAATGTAAATGTTATAACGTTTATGGCAACCAGAAAAAAGGAGGCCTTTAACTTTATTTATTGTGTACATTTTAATGCTGATATGCTGATTTGTGTTGATTCTTGATAGGGTACTCTTTTATTTTGAAAGAATTTGGCTTGCACAATTAGCATTCCTATTTCCTGTATAGGCCTCTTAAGTAGTCTGAACATTTTGGCACTCGTAATTTTATGATTTCTTTGGGTCAAAATCAGGACCTTATAGGCTGGATTATATACGGGTCATATTGTTTATATTTATCAAAACACTGGCACATAAAAACTAGACGAGTCTATTTAAGATGACAACAAGAAAGAAAACTACTCATTTACATCCAAATGTTTTTATTTTGCATTTTTCCTGTGGTTCAGTGCTAATATAATAGTCACACGCGTCATTCTTTTTTTTTTTTGGTTTTTGTTTTTCGTTTTTTAAGGATTAACTTCTATTTGAATTCCAGGAGTTATATGTGTATTATCATCTAAGATGGTAATTTAAAAACCTGTCATGTTATGGAAAGGATACTGTATCTTTAGAAGGTTGATACCTCCTGCTCTTTGTTCAATTGCTGAGCAAAGGCGTTTCGAATAAAGACAATCTGTCTTCAACGCTATCAATTTCCTGTATTTGTAGGTTATTGGGTGCTTGAGATGACGAAGATAGTGGGATAGTGTGCAAGTGCTGCGGGGAAGTTCAACTTGGCAGAAAGAGGCAACATTAAATCAATTTTTAAATCAAAGAAAATACAAAAATAATAATAATAATAAATGCTTAAAAAGGAAATAATAATTTGCAAAAAACGAGTTTGAAACATTTTTTTTTAAATAAAACATTTGAGATTTTTTTTAACATTTCAAACCCAACTTGACCCCAAACTAATCAATACTGTTGATAGACTAAAGACTGAATATTAATAAACTCCTCTCAGTAGAATAACAACCTTCAAAATCAATCCTCTTTTTAACCAAATCGATTCTTTTCTCTCCTTTGTGGCTTTTCTAAACTGTCAAACTCCTCCACTCGGATCATTTCACATACAAGCTTTAATTGCCGTTTGGCTGCTGCTGCTGCTGCTTTTATTCTTCTTATTATGATTCTTTATTTATTGGAAACAGGTTTGAGACATGTTCAGCGGTATACTGGAGGTGTTTTTATGACCATGGTATGAACCGGTTGTGATCTTTTGATGTTTGACAGTTCAGGTTCAGGAGGAGGAGAGGAGGAGAGGAGGACTAGAGAGGCCTCCCTGGAGGGATTCAGCCCGTCCGACTTGTCTGACTGCTTAATCACTTCAAGGAGGGAGCCTTCTTCTTCTTAATTATAGGTTTAACTAATGGATGATGTGATTTTTTTCTTTTGTATAGCTGGCTGGCTGTAAAACAGCCCAGTGCGGTTTTTAAATATCTCTGAGAGTGTTTACTTTTTTTAAAGAAAGAAAAGAAAAGAAGAAGAAGAAAAAAAAGGTGTTGCAGCCAAAAACCTGCTAAAGCTTATTATCATCAAGTCATTCACACGTGTTTAAACCTGTCTAAACTTGTGGCTGATATATAGGTCTGACTGCCATTAAGACAAAATGAAAACATGAGGAATGATATAAAGATTTAAATGTGAATTGAGCGCACTCTGGTAATGGAGATCAGGTTTTACGCACCGCGGTGTGTGTGTGTGTGTGTGTATATAGCCTCATATTAGACGACTGTAGTATTAATTAAAAATTTCATTCCACATCCAAATTGTTTACTTATCTGCCAGGAACATATGCTGAGAGAAGTTAAGATTCTGCACTATTGCCCAAGGTGCAATTCAATCCTGGGTGAAGGAAAGGAAGGAAGGAAGGAAAAGGAGGGAGGACGGGTAGATATTTTATGACAGACTTTATTTCTTATCTGGAGCTGTAAATTAGGGTGATACTTCATTGAACCGAATGTGAAGTTTTACATCAAACCCCTAAAGCATCCTAATTCAACTTTGAAATTAGACAATTATAATTACTTTCAGGAGTAACAGCATTTTTTTTTTTTGCAAGATGAAAATGAGGCGAATAACCTTTTATCTATGGGCTATTATATAACTGTTGTTTTTTAGAGTTTGCTTTATATTTTCTACATTTTATTATTTAAGCTGTGTGAAGTTTCTTTGCCGTGCGCACTCACTTATACCTGTAATTATCCAACTTAGTCACGGGAATTGACTGTGGTTACAACGCCCTGAAATAAATAACCTTAACGATAAACGGCATGTGAGAGGTATAATGGGAGGGAAATTATGATTTGAAATTATAGGGAGGCTTTTAAATCCCCCCTCCTCCCCCTTGACGTTTTTATTGGAGCACAACAGAGAGAATTCAATCTGCCTTATCTCTCCAGGACTCCTTTTCAGCGCCAGATCAGAGAAAAAGGAGAGGATAATTGTTCTTTATTTTATTTAATTCAGGCCATTTATATGCTTCATTTAGTGATAAAAGTCAACGAGGAGCGAGTTAGAGTAGAGAAGCTTTTTTACTTTCCCCTCCTCCACAACACTTCATTCCCAAAAAAAATAAAATAATGTTAAACAGATGAAACAAAAATAGCGAGGACATTTTTAATTAAAAGCCATGGGTCATTTACATTATTGTGTTTTAATGTTACCCTGAAATCATCCTCAGTTAAATGGAGTTTGATAAGTAGCTGTTGAGAATGTGGTTTTTGTATTTAGGCGTACTAATTTCCTAAATCAAAAGAGGAAAAAAGGTCCCCTCGAGGAGAGGTTAAAAAAAAAAAAAGTACTATTGATGATGATGATGATGATGATGATGATGAGAGTGTCATTACTTCTGATGATGGTAGAAAGAAAAAAGAGGATTATATGGCCAACTCGCTTATCAAAGATGCATAGCATTTCGGCTTGTGTCAACGCGAGATTTGACACAAATATATATTGAGAAATTATTTTGGGTGGGGATAAAAACTGATCTCATTTCAGCATATTAAATATTGTCTCCGAAAGACCAAAAAAAAAAAAAAAAATCATCACTGGCTAAATCCTTAGTCTATCTAAAATTGAATCTGGGATACCATTTTTGACGGGAGAAAAAGAGAAACCGTACAGTTGTGTTTGTTTGAAGACGCGGGGGCTTGAATTTGGGGGTCCCTGAATTCTCATTTGAAAGAAATGAAATCGTGAACGAGCTGATAAAGAAGAAAAAAAAGAGGAACGGATGAGCTGAGAGAAAAGGAATCACGCCACGGCTGTTTAATGTGCTGTGCCAGTCGGAAAAGTGATTTACACCGAGACTTTTATTCCCCCCGACACATAGAAAGACAGTGTGCGCGTCTCTGGTTTATTTACGCACACGCTCACGCATGCATGCATGTGTGGGGCCCTATATATAAATATATATATATATATTATGGTCAATTCTCTGGAGTTCATCGGACACAGATATGGGAACCATCAACTCTTATTACATGCTTCACGTAGAAGCACAGGCTCTGCACACGTTGCATATCCATCAGGTTCATTTTCTGCACCGGACAGCGCGGGAAAAGTTCACTCCTTGCACTTGTTTCATGACTTTTTCAACAATGTTCTCATGCAATTTCCTGAACTTTTTTTTATTATTTGCTAATAATAATATTCATTTGATTTTGCATGTGACAACTTCCCTGCAGCTTTTTTCAGGCCTGATGTCTGGTGCTGATGCTGATATTTTGCCCGGGCCGCTCTGAAAGAACACCTGCTCTATCATACTCATATTTATAAATTACTGATATATTTCCATAAGCTTTAAACGTGCATATCACAATTGCACACCTTTTTAAATAAATTATTTTACTCGACATTTAAAGGAACATTTTGAATAACTGTTTTAATTATTATCATTATTTTTATAATTATTATGATTATTATTATTATTATTATTATTTATCTAAGCAGACATGCCTATAATTTAAGACTGTTATTAAATATGATTTTACATTTTCCCAGGTGTCCTCAGGCTACAGTCCTTAAAGGGGTAAAAAAGTGCTCGTCACTTTGATTTTTATTTTGTTACTTTTCATCACATTGTTCTCTTTGTTTGGAAATATTTACTGCCTCTCTCATTGAAGCCAATGGGAAACACTGATCATTGATGTCAGTTTAATGTCACTCACTTTAAAGTTTTTGGTTAAATTCAAAGTCACATGGGACTCTCTCCCACCTTCCCCACAAGAGCAGGACAAAAATACTACATAGTGGTTCCAACCTTTTTGTCTCATGACCCCTTAAAACTAGGAATCCAACTTTTTCAGTCCCGATACTGAGAGTGATACCTGGGATTTGGGTATCGGCCGATACTGAATACCAATCCGATACCAGTGTTTCATTAACAAGATGTATGCTTCATTGTGTGGAAGTATCTAGGATCATTCTTTTATATCAGACTTAAACATTACCCTTCTCACGATGTAAAACAAAATGTAGCAAATAAATACATAGATATAAATTTACTGAATTGTTATTTATTATTAAAATAATAAATCGTACACCAGCAACTTGGTAAAAAAAATCTTCAAAGTTAACAGGAATTACAATTCGAGTGTAAACCTTTTTAATGCAGCAACAAATCAGTCAAAGCTTCAACAGAAATTAAAATTACAGTATAATAATGTATGTAAACATAGAATTGAATTGAATAGATCGGCCCCATTGTCACCGATATCCGATCCAGCTATTTGAGTTGGTATCGGCCCGATATCTGATCCAGTATTGGTGCATCCCTACTTAAAATCAAGCAAAGTCTACTTGTGACTTCCTATTGCATGTTGAAAATGCCACTGAGCTATGAACAAAGAACACCAAAGAACTGATCATATTTGTATAGTTTTTAGAGATACAATTATCAAGTAAGAGGAAATAATAAAGAAAAACTTCATAATTTAGTGTAGTAGGACTAAGTATTTTCTTCTTTCTTCTCTTAACTATCTTGCGACCCTTCCGATTTATCTTGTGACCCTTTAGGGGTCCTGACCCCCAGGATGGGAACCACTGTTCACATCCTATATATCTTCTACATTAAGGCAAAATTAGCATTTTTCCCATGCAACCTAGCTGCCTCACTACTTTTTGACTTTACTTTTTCAGAGTATCAGTCTGCTTAATTTCCTCATGCATATGTATTATTATTATTATGCATGTCCTGCTTGCTCAGACACCCTCCATACATTAAAAAGTGTGTCATAATTTACAGTAGGCGTGGGGCGTGTGAGACATCACACACGTGTGAATGTATGTGTGCTTCATCTCATGCAGCGGTTACTTTTGAGTTATTGTGCTGTGTCTTTGTTGCTCGTGCACTCTCTGAATTTCCATGCGGTATAAACTTTCCATACATCAAATCATGCGGACGAAGGAGTTTTTTCGTTGCTCATTAATACTCCAGATGCTTCTAGAGTCATCAAGTTGTTGTTTTTTTTAAAAAGCATTTGTATGTCATGGATTAAAAACATAATAATTGCAAAATTCTCAGCATAGATGAGGTGTCATAAAGTCACTGTAGTCAGTGATTCTTTAAATTAACCTATCGTCTTAGTTGAAGTTATACAGTTCTAACAAGCTTCTCGTTGGTGTACGGTATTGTATTAAATACAGAAATTCTGCAAACCTGCACATATTCAGTAAAATTTGGATTCCATATTACGTCCATTTCTTTATGATATTAAGACATTTCTACTGAGAACACTGTAGGAGAGCTTAAATCATCAGAGGAGGTTACTGAAAGTCAAGTTAAAGCTGCAGGTATGTTGCAGAAATTAAAAAGTGTGATACAAAACTTCATATGACCACCGACATACAGTATATCCGTACTTTCATAAATAAAGTTGTTTTTCTCAGAAAACTAGTTGCATTGATTTGTTTTCTTTGTCTGATACATTTAGAGTAGTAACAATATGATGTGCAATTCCTCACACAATACTTTAACAGTGGTAGTGCTACAATCACCTGGAAGCTCATTGAGTCTCTGTACAGTATGAGCTCATCTGCTCACATAACTCTTTAATCACAGGCTATGTCTATAACAAAACAATCTCTTCAACAATCTTTTTAAAAAAAATACCCCTACACACTAAATGATGTATCATACCAGATGACACTCCCTGCTCAAAATCAAATACAACAGGATGGTGAATACTGAATAGAAATAATCAGATCTACCGAGATTCAAACTTCAGTGAATTCCTAGTTGATGACAGTGTAAACACCACCTTACACTTACATACACGCTAATGTTACTTGAATTTGGCCTATTGTGCAGGGCCACGGTTACCATTGAGGACAACGAGGTCATGATCCTGCTGATATTTCAACACAGTCTCACAGCAGTTCGTGAAATAGTCACGAAAATCAATCTATTTGATTTGTGCACACAGACACAAATTTCCCTTTTTCTTTTTTCATGACACGCAGCACAACTTTCAACAACGTATTTTTCATGCGTTTTCCTACAAATGTCCAGCAACATAGGACGCACGTGTCAATTTCCACTCCAGGCTTTTCAAAATAAAACTACTTATTTAGGTTTAGGAATAGATCGAATTGGTTAGGCCTAGGCAACAAAAGTACTTAGTTAGGTTTAGGAAAAGATCCCGGCTTGGGTTAAAATAATTCGGGAAGAGGCGTAACTCAAGTATGAAAGATACGTGACAAAAACTACTTAGTTAGGTTTAGGAAAAGATTGCAGGTTGGGTTAAAATAACTCCAGAAGTGCTGTAACTTATGTACGGAAGTTACATTACAAATATAAATAATATAATAATAATTATGTACATAAAAATAAATAAATCAACTTTGACTTGTGGTTTCATACGGGACACAAACACCAATCTCCTGGGCAAAAGTCCTGTGTTTTTTGACTCACCCATCCACCCCGACCTCTTTATACTTCCCGGTTCACAACTATGTGGATTACATACGAATTGATTTCATGCTGACCATCATGAAAATCGTAAAATTCGTGTCTATGTACACAAATCAATACATTAAATTTATGAATATTTCACAAACTGCTGTGCGACAGGGCTGAATATTTCTGTGTATTTTGGGGATTTAATGACAATAAGAGGAGTTTACATTCTGTGACTGCAGTACTATTGCTCATGTTGGAGTTTTTAAAGGCTGAGTCTATTTTTTTTTTTTTTTTTAGACTAAATGCCTTAAAATGTAACCAAGAAAACAAAAAGAGATTTTGTTTTTGCCACCCACCCAAATGACACAAACTATGACTGGATAGTTAAATGAATAAATAATAAGTGACATTTTGTGATATTTTTAAATACTTACCGGTTGGGTGGGTGTAATTCTGCTGGGTGACTTTGAACTCAATATTTCTAAGATCCTGGAAATGTCTCTGACATTGCGGTCAGGTAATAAAATAAAGGAGTACATGTTCGGCAAAACTTTTTTTTCGTGACGCTCAACACAACTTTCAACAACGTATTTTTTGTGCGTTTTCCTACGAATGTCCAGCAACATGTGACGCATGTGTCAATTTCCACTCAAATCTTTTCAAAATAAAGCTACTTAGTTAGGTTTAAGAATAGATCGACTTGGTTAGGCTTAGGCAACAAAAGTACTTAGTTAGGTTTCTGTGTATTTGGGGGATTTAATGACAATAAGAGGAGTTTACTCTCTATGACTGCAGTCCTATTGCTCATGTTGGAGTTTTTAAAGGCTGACTCCGTTTTGTTTTTTTAGACTAAATGCTTTAAAATGTGACTAAGTAAAAAAAAAAAGAGATTTAGTTTTTGCCACCCACCCAAATGACAGAAACTGTAACTGATAGTTAAATGAATAAATGATATGTGAAATTTTGTGATCTGTTTAAATACAGTTGGGTGGGTGTGATTCTGCTGGGTGACTTTGAAGTCATGACCTCAGTATATTTCTAAGATCAATGGATACGTCTCTGACATCGCGGTCAGGTCATAAAATAAAGGAGTACGTTTGGCAAAACTGCCATTAGAGAATATTTAAGCTGATATATACTACAAAGACGGTAAATAGAGGAAACACACCTTCTGATATCAAGTTGTCAAACACACACTTGTGAAGGGCGGATGCCGAAGCGCACACACACACACACACACACACACACACGAGCCACACACACACAGAACTACCTAGCTGATTTAGTGCCTTCAGCGACTCAGGTTGAGGGCAGCACTGGCAGTCCAAGCCAATGGAATCCCTTGGTAAAGAGGATGCTAATCGTAGCTTCTTGTGCCTGAGCATGTCTTCCTGGGCCAAATGAGATTAGAGGGAGTGGGATATGGCGAAGCGACGTGCGTGGGGTTCTGGAGGTGAAAGGTAAAGGCACTTATCAGGAGGGTTCCCCTCGGGGTCCTCGACGGCTGACTCAATCAAAACCCTGCACGCACTTCTCACTGGATTAGACTAATCAGGAAGGAGCAGGGGATGTATAGACCACTTATCTGAAAAAAAAACATTGGGCTCTCTTTCCCTTTGAAAAGACCCTACAGAAATGTTTGTTAATTTTATTTATTACAGGATGCTTGTCGATGTGGCAATCTTCCATGGAATCATTAAAAAGGGCTCTTCCACTCACTGAAGGCACGCACTGTTTACATGCTACAAAGATAGAGGAGCCTTTGATGTTCCAAATTTCCCCCCGTTCGCTCATTGTCATTATTATTTATATATTTACTAAGATTTTTTTCTTAATTTATTTTCACCATTTGTGTTTCTCGTGCCACAACAGATCAGACTGATGGAAGGTAGTCAACATAACAAAGACCCTGAAAGGTATATGAATATTTATTACCGGGACGACTTCAGAGCCAGACAGGCCGTTAGCAGTCAAAGGAATAGTGAGAAGATAACAGCAATTTTCACACTTATGATTACCTTCAAATTAATCTCCATTTCTTGAAGGGATGTGGGATAGTTGACTAGCATATCTTTCATTTCTCGATTAAAAAAGTTATTTAATCCAAGTTTCAGCTACTTGTTTGACAAAATAATCCAAAAAACAATTGTAGGTTTTAATGGAAGAAGACATGTAGAAGAGGGTAAAATACTGGACGAAATGATCAGGGTTATGACAATCTCAAGTATTTTACAACACCTAAAACTATTATTGAAGTGAGACCTTTCAATGAATCAGTTATGACTCTATAGTTTATCATTTATTATCACATGCAGCTTCTCTCTAGATTCCAAACGTCTGTATCTTAAAGTGAGACTATGCAACTTTTGAAAGAAGAAATAACACATCCTTCCTCTTATACGAGAAAAGTTAAATTAATGAGCAATAAAACCCACCCTTGCTTAACTCAGTACAGGTTTTACTGCTACAGCCTTACTTGGTCTGGTATGACCACTAGCTAATGGCAGCTAATGTTAGCTATTGTTAGCAAACGTTAGAGAGATATTGCTCCGTACTAGCATTACTGAGTCACTTCACTGACTTTATGACTCTTATTTTTTCTTGTGCTACTGTTATACTATGTATACACTATGTATACTCAGCCCAGTCGCACAGCAGTTCATGAAATAGTCACAAAATTGAATGTATTGATTCGTATAGTGTAGTAGTGTAGTGTAGTTTTATTTTGAAAAGACTGGAGCGAAAATTGACAAGTGTCACATGTTGCAGGACATTCGTAGGAAAATGCATGAAAAATATGTTGTTGGAAGTCGTGCTGAGCGTGCCCCACTGGTTAGCTCACAGCCACCGCTCTGCACCGCACACATATGGCGGTTATTGTTGATAAAGCCATCCCGACCCATGGCGTTGTCACAGAAGCGTAGCATCCACCCTCCAGTCCCCTCGCCTCGCTCAGAGGCCATCCCTACCATAATAACACTACTTTCAGTTTCAGGTGATTATACACTAATGAAGACATAGTTATGAATATTATATTGTATTTCTGCTAATAAATCTCAGAAAAAAGTTACACACTGTTCCTTTAAACATTATAACAAAACAAATAAATGGCACAGCCCTTCGAGCTGTTATCGTTTCACTGAACATGTTATTGTATGTGTTCTGATGAGCTAACTTGTGTTTGTCCATGCCTATTTATGCTATAAGTCCCAATGAATACAACTGGTCAGGGCCTGATGGAACCAAAATAATGGCCTTGAGTGCCTTACAGCTGTGGTTTATAATCACATTGATTGTTTTGAAATTCTTAAATATATTAGGAAAGAATTTGCATGCAATTTAGATAATTTGCAGGCAACCTTGTATGCGAGCAATACGGTAATCTTTTGGTTCGCTGTATTGATTTACCTTGGCTTGGGAACAAGAGTCTGAATGAGAGGTGCCCCCTTTACTCTCCATTCAGTCTATAGAAATGCAAAATGATGTGCACTGTACAACATTGTTATCGCTACAAAGCAGTACAGTGTTGATTATGCCAACTAATTATGCCAGCAAATACTTGAGGAAGCGCAGAGCAGCAGATGAATAAGATATCAGCCTTGTAGAGAGGCTTGATTTGCCGTATTGTTGAATAATGTAACATTCAGGTGCCTCCCTGACATGATATTGAGCTTCATACAAGATGCTTGGGTAATTTCACATTGTTTCGATTGTTACATTGTTTTTAGAGGCCAAATCATCATATCGCAGCTTTCAAAGCTTATAACACACGTGTTAAATATGAATTCATGCGCTCTGTGTTGTACTGTATGTTACTGAGAAAGGCTGGGAGAGACACATTATCTTTGTAGCAGTTCCTTCACATGTCAGTGAATGCAGTTATACTGTAGCCCTGTAGCTACTATATGTGACTCAGAGAATCTGATTACACGGAATATTCTCGCTTCTAATTTAGTTTAGTCAGGTAAGACACTTTCTGCTTTCACATTCTACCTCAGTAAATTATCTCTTTACTTAACATATTATCTAACCAAGTAAGCTGTACTTCTAATGAGGAATCTCATTTTGAAATGAGATTTTTTTATACTCGCTGGTAATAGTAAACATGTTCCCCCCTTTAAATAAAGCAGAACTCATCTAGGCCGATCACTGACAAATCCAGTATGTCACTTGCATTGGCGAGATGCATAATTGCGGCACGTTCTGTCAAAATGAGATCAGCAGTGACATAGATATTGTGTGTGACAAATGGATGAGCAAAAATATGCAGGGTACATGCCTGCCATGCATTTGAAAAATCAGTGTAAGTATGAATATGCTGTGAATGCGTACAATCCCAACAAGCAAGCAAACAAAGATTGAAAAGCTATTAAATAGTACTTCCTTGTTATCTGTGGCAGCTGTCGTAGCACTTTCCAGAAACAGTATTCTGGAAAGCAAAGAGCAGTTTCCTCCAAAAGGGGCTTTGTACCCTCACTTTTGCCTCCCCCTTGTTTCGGAGTCGACCTCAATTTTGGAGTAGCCATCAAAAAAAGAGCGCTTCAAGGGACTGAGGTAAAATAACCGCCATTGACTGTGGAACCCCACATGACAACAAACAAAAACAGGATGGAAACCAGGTAGAAATACATGTTGTTGTTTCTTCATGTTGTTTAAAGGCAGATCACAGTGGCCTGGTATTGTTTCCAAAAGCTACTCGTAGGCCTAATGTTAATGCCAAACACACCAACCCGACATTAAAGAACTAGCGGTGATGAAGGCCGACTATTGCGTCGCCTCATGTCGCCTTATGTCGCCTTATGTCGCCTTATGTCACCTTTGTCTTGGCCGACAACTTGCATTTGAACACATTGCAAGGACTACAGCCAACGGCCGGTTAGCATTTACGTTCTACACCTGCTTGAGAAGAAATAACTCTGCACATCAGCCGGCGGCGATAATCTGTATTCGTCATTCAAAAAGAGAAACCGGAAGACCGAGGACTGCGGATATACTGTACAAGCCGTTGCAGAGTTGCTACAAGAATGAGTCCTAAAACACGGAAATGAGTTAGCATTTTAGCACTTCTGGTTCCCTCGTCTGGAAGTCAATGGGTTTTTTGAATGGGTTTTTAGTTAGATGCCTGAAATAAGATCTGTGGTTAACACAAGCTGAAGAGATTTTAACATTTTGTTCTACGACATAAAATACACCAATAAATACCCCACTCATGAATTTTGAAGCCTTTATGTGTCCTAAAAAAGGCAGTTGCTAACAAGTGGAGTAGAGTAAATGAGACTACTAAACGTCATCACGACGACTCGTCCACCTTTACAGCCTCGTTGTGTGTACATCACGCTCATGCGCCCATGTTGTAGTTCGTCTCTAGCCTAATATTAACTTTTTACTTCTGGTGACTGCATTTCCATTTCAAAAATCATAAAAGTGGTGTTCATTTGTGAGGATGATCTTGCTGAACAAAACATGTAAGTATCAGAAACGTGTGTTTGCCACAGAGATTATTTTCTGTAATAATCCAAAACCCATTGGAAAAATCTCTTTGGCTTTCTGTTGAGGGAACCAGGGCAATGTTAACTCTCTCAGCTTTCTAGCATGCTAACTTATGGTGACCAGAAGTCCCAGTTTCCCAAGGTGTCACGAGTCCCGACAACACATAAATGTCCCGGTATTCAACAGTCACGAACAAATTATCCCGGTTTTCACCACAAATAAAATAATTATAACAATATTATACTTACATAGATGTTTCGTTTTAGGGCATGGCTACCTTGTGATTGACAGGTCATTACCACGGCGTTGTCCGTCCGAGAGTTGTTTGGGTTTTTTTGTCTTAGAATTTTAAAACTTTAAGCCTTTCACAGTGTGTTTTCGGTTCATGAAAGTTTATTATAATTGCTCTTTAATTAATTATTCTTTTTGGTCACCTAAAAATGTATTATTCAGTGTTCGGTTGTACTTCGCTCAACCCTCTCGTGTCACTTCTGGTTGCAAAAAACCAAGATGGCGACGACCAAAATTCTGAACCCAAGGATTCAAAATGAAAGTCCACAAACCAATGGGTGACGTCACGGTGACTATGTCCTCTTCTTATGCGTGAGACTAAGCCTGAAATGTGTACTGTCAGATAATTGGTATAAAACTGGGTCTTAAAACAACATCAATAGATCTTAGTTTTTGTTTGTTTTCAGAACCGTTTTGTCTCTATGCTCACATTGGTCACATGCTGCTCTTCTTTTTTGATGACTCCATTTTTTAATGGCTTATGTATGGCGTTTATGTGGGTAAAGTAGCAGTTTTAATGTACCTGGATTACAGTAGCAAGCAAATTGATTCATTCTTAATGAAATAAAAGGAAATCAACAATATTTGTGTATCAATGTCACATACTGTACAGTTACTTTTGTAACATGTAGCAAGAAACAAGAGAGCACTTAGTGTGTAGATGTTTTATATTGTACAGTGAGATATTTTTAAATGAGAGAAGTACATCATGATCGCTCATCTTCAGCCCTGCTGCCTAAAATCAGCAGCTTCTTGATATGACAAGTATTTAGTCTGAACTTGCAGTGACTCGGGGCTCCAGGGGTCGGGGATGAGCAACTTGCAGGGCCACCATGAGAATGTAATGAATGAAAAAAAAAAAAAGTTTGAGATTCTATGTGCATAAAGCTGAGGCTCAAACTTCCTCTTTGAAATGAAATCTGAATGCACAGCCAGGTTAGATACACCATTAAAAGTTCATCCTGTGGTGCGGTGATATTTTACACATATTGGATATTTGGATAATTGAGAGTATGAAGATATTAACTGTTTTAATTCCTTGCTTTGCACTAAAACATTTTTAATATAACATATGGATGTAACCCAGCCCAAAGTGTTAGTGACTTTTGAAGAGGCTGCAGTGGCCACAGTGCCACACCATCGTATTATACAGGGCTCTTTTGTCTCTCTGGAAAATGTCAAGGCGTAATTGATATATTTCTCACTGTGCCCTTTATCTTTGTGCCATGTTTCAGGTTCTGTGATCTGGGTTCGCGCTGACCTTTACCAGTGCACTCTTTTCTCTCGCTTTTTTTGGTGCCTCACTGAAAATAGCTCAATAGGATTTCAATGGGGTGTCTTTCATTTGAGACAATCTTCTCTTCCTTTTCCTACCCCTTTGACGGTGGCTATTTATTTTGAGATCCAACTTTTCAGCATGTTGTTTGATCTGAGATTTACTCCGGATGCTTTGTCCACCGAGGTCTGAAAAAAATCATCCTGTTCCTCAGCAGTGATAGAGGAGTGCTGATGCTACTGGCCTTGGCTATTCATCGAGATAAATGTGCTAAATGTTGTATTATCACTCAAAGCAAAGCTGAAATTGTGTTTTCAGTGATAAATGGAACAGCAAAAATGATGTTAACTTCTTGATTCTCAATTATTTCTAACATTTGTCTTGCTGTTTTCACCTTGATATGTCTTTTTAATTAGTCTTTTTCTCTGCCTTTATAACCGCCTGACCAAGGACTAGAAACTAAAACTATATTTACTCCATGTGCTGAACACTTCCATTGCTCATAGGTTAATAGAGGTACACCGAAAGTCACTGAACTTCATGAGCCAGTTTTGCAAATACTCAATTAAACAACACAATTACCCTTCCAGAACAACTCAAACATCTTTGCTAAGGTTCATGCATAATCAACACAGTCACACAGCAGTTCATGAAAAAGTCACAGACTTTTATCTATTTGATTCATGTAAATAGACACAAATTTCCCTCTTTTTTTGTGATGCTCAGCACGACTTTAATGCACGTATCAATTTCCGTCCAGTCTTTCCAAAATAAAACTACTTAGTTAGAATTAGGAATAGATCGACTTGGTTAGGCTTAGGCATCAAAACTACTTATTTAGGTTTAGGAAAAGATCGTGGTTTGGGTTTAAATAACACCGTAAGTGGTGAAACTTAAGAACGAAAGTTATGTAACCAAAACTACTTAGTAAGGTTAAGGAAAAGATCGACTTGGTTAGGATTAGGCAACAAAACTACTTAGTTAGGCTTAGGAAAAGGTGGACTTGGTTAGGATTAGGCAACAAAACTACTTAGTTAGGCTTAGGAAAAGGTTGACTTGGTTAGGTTTAGGCAACAAAACTACTTAGTTAGGTTTAGGAAAAGATTGCGGTTTCGGTTTAAATAACACCAGAAATGGTGAAACTTAAGTATGGAAGTTACGTGACCAAAACTACTTAGTTAGGTTTAGGAATATATCGACTTGGTTAGGCTTAGGCAACAAAACGACTTAGTTAGGTTTAGGAAAACATTGCAGTTTGGGTTTAAATAACTCTGTGCTGTAACTTAAGTATGGAAGTGACAAACATACTGTATCACCTTTGACTTGTCGTTTCACACGGGGTACAACCACTGGTCTCCTGGGCGCAAGTCTAGTGTTTTTTGACCCTCCTATCCACCTAGACCTCCTCCCTACGAGGCGTTTGCCGCTCTTTATACTTCTTGGTTCACAATTGCGTGGAGTACATATAAATTGATTTCCTGCTGACCATCACGAAAAAATGTTTTAATTCCTGTCTATGTACACGAATCAATATATTCAATTTTGTCACCAACTGCTATGCGACTGGGCTGGCATAACGGTATGTTACCTAAAAATTACTGGATAATTTTTATGTATGGGCAAAAGGTTCATGCCAAAATGGTACCAAGAGAGATGCATATTGTAGTCCCTTATTCACTTGTTTTAAATGTTAACATTTTGGATGCACAACAGCCTGATATGTTTTAGTGGTTAAGAGTTGCAACATGCCATACATCCAGTTTGACTGGACACAAACAGGGTATGTTAGCTGTATCTATAGCATTTATCCACTGAATCTATATAGCCTGGAAGCAACAACTCAATGTCTGGCTGGTCCATGGATGAATTTACTTGCCTGTCGATCAATTTTCAAACAAAAAAAATTGTGTCTGGTTTGAAATTGTGACATTTCTTCATCAAACTTAGTTTTTGAAATGCAGCTCCAGAAATATGCTTCATTTTGTATCAGCACGCATTGTTTTAATAGTTGTTAATGAGGCTAGAGAGTTTCAAGAGGCAGCATGTCACATCATCATTTAAACATTCCTACTTATTATAGAATTGCTTAACCCTATAGTAACCTTATAGCCCCACTATGCTAGACATAGTAGCAGCAACTCAATCATTAAGCTTGAACATGATTCTAAAATGTACTGCAGGTTATTGCGTTCAAATGGTCACTGAATAAAGACAGGGAATCCTGTAACGTTTCAGTAGATTGTTGGCAATATATGTATGTTGTCCACCTGCAGCGGGCCTGTTCTACCATGATGTGTACAGAACTACAGTTGTGGACCCGGGTCTTTTTTCATACACAGTGTATGACATTTGACCTAAGGCCTAAAAAAAAGGCCTAAGAACAACTTTAAGATGTCCATACCGTCGGTTGACAGTGCTGTTCTGGACACTCGTCTTAAGATGGCAGCTTTGGTCATGCTGCGATTCCAGGATCAATTTAAAGGTCATCTATTGACATTGTTATCACAAGCATTTTAAAATATCTAAAAAAAGACACACAGTATATTTGAGAGATTTACAAGAACAAGCAAACCTAATTTGCATTGTTTTAGCCTAACACCATCTCAGACTCTCAAAGAAGACAGAAAGCACTTACAAAAACATGTTAACCAACATTAAACCAGGAAACCTTAAGTGAGACCATTTTGCGATCTCGTCTTGAACTCTGAAATGAAGCTTTTAATATGTGGACACGAAGTTGGATGAAACAAATCTTTATCACTCTTATGCCTGTACAGTAAATATGAAGCTATTGCCAGCAACCAGGCTAGCTGTTGCCCCCTGTTTCCAGTCTTTATGCTGAGCTAAGCTAACCAGCTGCTGGCTGTAGCTTCATATTTAGCATACCATATGTTAAATGATATGATTAATGCACAAGGTAAAGGCTTGCAATAAGAACGCCGTTTTTGCTTTTGGTGTCATTTTCACGCCACGTAGTCTGTACTGACTGCAATGTAAATGCATTTGTGTAAATATGCTACGCTCAAAGCTATTGACGTAGAATAAAGAGTGAGAAAGACTTACGGTGGGTAGAAGGGGAGGTGGACGGGTCCAACAAACACAGGACTTTGAACCAGGAGTAAGGCGTTCGAGACCAGTGTTTTGTTTTGTAAGTTAAGCTAGTGATGTTTGTCACATGTTTTTTAATGATGATCGTGACGTGTTTTCTGTACTTATGTTTTGTTGGTAGGTACATTGGTACCAACCATGTCATTCTAGCTTGTTGGGAAGAATGCTAAACAACACTACGAATTTAGACCAAATTTTGGTCTATTCTAAAGATGGTGTATTTGAATATTTCTACTGGGGTTCTTACATAAATTGGGTATCACTGTAAAGCTGGGACTCATATGGATCCAATGAGTCCAATTGTATTTATGTGTGATGATGTTAGCCCCCTTAGTAGAGACCATTTTCTGAAAATTGACCTCACTGTATATAAAATGACTTGTGGTGACCTCTAGGATAATCACATCCTCATGAAACTTTACAGCCACAAACTACAGACCTAGAGCATTCAGAGGATGGATGGCTTTCCTAGCTAGATTGACAATGAGGGGGTTTCTGAGCAGTTTCCGGAACAGAAGTGCTCACCATCCAATCGCTGAAAAATGCAATTCTTGCAGAAATCTCCAAAAGTTTTTGATGTCAAATCACAGCATGTCTTTTTCTATGGTGTTCCTGAAGGTCTTGGTGTCTTCATGTGGTATTTTGGAGGGATTATTGATCATTTTTTATCAATTCTTGAGTGGTAAAAAATGGTTAAATTTAACACCAAATCTGTTTAACAAATGGTATCTACACCAAAATTGTTGCAACAACTTATGAGACATAATAGAGCAAGGGGATGGCCCTCACAAACTTATATCATCATGTTCTACGCTCTTTTAGAATTTATTTTAATTGATGAATTAATTTATTAATTCATTCTTATTTCATATTAATGACTAGAACAACTTGACACACAGTGCTGAGCTGCATCTCTAATTAATCTTCAGGTTCCCAGCTTTCAGATGATGTACACCACTTCTATGTGACATCTACTGCTGACTGTTTATCCACACCTGAACATCCCCTGTCCCGCAAACCTACCTCTCTAAACAAAGAGGGCGGAATGGTAAAGGGTTAATGTTAAAATTAGGTTTTGGTTATATAAATTAGATGCATGTATTAGTTAAAAACTCAAACTTGATTGCACTCGATTGTATTTCTGTTGCATGTTACACCTTCTTTCTATACATGTGTGTTTCCTTGGGGTAATTTTGTGGTGGAACACAGAATGCATTTGTAATTGTCATGGTGTTAGGCCATTATTAAGGCCCTGTAGACGGTGTCTTTTACAAAGCTTTTTCTGGGAAGCTGGGAATGTACATGCACATGATATAGACTCCTCATCCCTTCTCCTTGACCAGCCTCTACTATCTTCATCCCTCTTAGTAACAGCATAGTACTGGAAAGCTCCCAGTTCTCCCTGGTCCAGATGCTTTTGTGTCACTAGAAAACAGTGATGCAGAATGCTCACTTGCTCCTTGTCCTCTCTACTTCCTCCCCGTCCTTATCTCTTGGTCATCCACACAGACTTTAGCTGTCCTGGATTCCTCTACTGCAGCATTTCTCCTGCACTGGTGACCTTTAGCTCAGGTCATCAGAAATTCCTTATTCAGGCGGCTGATGGGGAGCTTCAGCTCGCTCTTCTGTTTGTGGGGAAAAAATCCAGGTTGTGGCTGATATACCAGAAAGTCTACAATATTATTCAATAAGCATATAAAAGATAAACTAATGTGCTGTTTTGGCATAAAGACATGCTGCCTAAGAGCACGGTCTGTACTCAGACCTTGGATATGTTGCAAATATTCATGTATTTTATGGTTTGTATTTTTTGTTAAATGCAGTTTTTTCTAACACAGAGTGTTATGGCCCACTGTTGGCTTTACATACAGTGCCAGCTTTGTCTGTTTACCAACACAATGAAACTCTATTTCTAAAGAGACGAAATGACTTTAAGAGGTCACGAGATGATTAACAGGAAAGTAAAGTAGAAAAAATATTTCTGCTCAACAAAAATATGCTTATTTTTCAGAATGTGTTCCAATCTTTTGCTTTTACTTGTGTGAATTATATAAAGTTAAAGTTATATAAAAGCTATTTTAAAGGAAATCAGCTCGAACTTCTCTAACTACAGCGATCACATGTAGGCATTCCTTTTTTGGGATGTCAATTGATTCAAATATTTAATCGCAATTAATCACAAGATTGATGATTGATTTTTGTTTGTTCAAAATGTACCTTAAAGGGAAATTTGTCAAGTATTTACAACAATATACTACGTCACCTGCTCTGCACATTGACATTGACAAAATACGTTTCCTTCCAAAAAAAATTAATATGTAGTTTAGTTGTTTTTAGCAGACAGGGCTGCACATACTCAACTGATCCATTGACGATATAAAAATATTGATTGTCCATAGTCGCAAATTAATCGCACATGTTTTATTTGTTCAAAATGTACCTTAAAGGGAGATTTGTCAAGTATTTAATACTCTTATCAACATGGGAGTGGGCAAATATGCTGCTTTATGCAAATGTATGTATATATGTATTACTGGAAATCAATGAACAACACAAAACAATGACAGATATTGTCCAGAAACCCTCACAGGTACTGCATTTAGCATAAAAAATATGCTCAAATCATAACATGGCAAACTGCAGCCCAACAGGCAACAACAGCTGTCAGTGTGTCAGTGTGCTGACTTGACTATGACTTGCCCCAAAACTGCATGTGATTGTCATAAAGTGGGCATGTCTGTAAAGGGGAGACTCGTGGGTACCCATAGAACCCATTTTCATTCACATATCTTGAGGTCAGAGGTTAAGGGACCTCTTTGAAAATGGGCATACCAGTTTTTCCTCGCCAAAATTTAGCTGATTTAGCCTCCTTCTCGGCAAGCTGGGTTGTGATGGTTGGTACCAATGGATTCCTTACATTATCTATGATGCCAGTATCTTCACTCTAGCTTTAAAATTTAGCCCGCTACAACCTCTGAAAGGTCCATTGCGTTAATGGGTTAAAGAAAGTAGTAATTTTAAAACAAATTTACCTGAGCGTTTCATTATTGCGTTAACTTTGACAGTCCTAAAAAATACAAAAACTTCAGTGTTGATTTATTGACTTCCTTCCTTCATTTTCACACTAACATACCGACTGAGTTGTGGCCCACTATTGGCTTTACATAAAGTCAACTTTGTCTATTAAACAACACAATGAATTGTATTAATAATTGTTGAAAAGCTGAAGAAAGCCTAGGGCTGAAACGGTTCCTTCTGCCACTGTGCGTCATTAAAAGTGTTACACACTTATGTGTGAGTGCTGACGACTTCATTTGCCAATTTTATAATTGTTGTGCCTACTTGTTTGTGCCAGCTGTTTATTATGTGTCAGACCCAAACACCCCGACCATATTTTTTAGTTAACATGCAGAAGTTTCAAGGCCAATCTTTATTGTGTTGATAAAGTGTTGGAATTTGTTTGTGTATTGATTTCCCAGCTGCAAAAATGGTTATTGGCTCAATGAAATTAGATTCAGTGAGGAGCACTGACAGATTCTTGTTCTGAGGCATGTGCAGCTGTTGTCATTTCCACAAGGACTCATTGTGTAGTTGAATTTGTAATCCCTTTTGAAATGCAAAAATATGCTTTATATATGATATGGTTGAATGCATCCAATTATGGCCTTTAATTTTTAAATGATTTGCTCTTGAAACATATTCCAGGCAAGTGTTTCTCGCTAAAATTCGTGTTCTCTTTAATCTTGCAGAGAGTATGGAATGAAGGGGAAAACTACACGGACCAAAATGGGGCTTTCATAACTTAAGTGAAAATCACCCAACCTCACACAAGTGTTAGGCTGATGGCCTTGCAGTAGTGTGTCATTAGCATTCATTATAGTCCTATAAGCCAGAGTAATTACAGGCCCAAGTGCAGGGAGGAATAGCAGTTTACACTGCTAGTAATTTGATTTGCATCTACGCTAATAACTTCTTTTGTGTGTGTTTATGTGCCGTGTCAGAACACAAGTGCCATTTGGCTGCAGGCTGTATGAGGCAAAAAAAAAAGCCTTTTAAATTCTAAGATTGAGTTGCCTTTGCTTTCAGCACTCGAAGCTCTCAATCTGCTAAAGCGTTCAGATTAGCGTGATCACAGAACAAGTGATACTGCATTTTTCTGAAAGTCGTTTTGATGGGTTTTTGAAGGAAATGTGGGGCAGTAAAGGAACAGGAAAGCAGACGGGCAGCTCAAAGTTTCTCGGTGCTGTTTTTCTGTGCAACCTTCAAAAAACGTGTCTTTATACTAATCTAATAGCAAGGTGAAATGGTATTTTATTTGCACATTTACTCATGTCTCGTAACCTGTTGAGATTATCTGATTATCTCCCTATAAAAGCAGAAGCACAAAAGGTTAGAGATTTCTTTGTGTCATAACTGCTTCCATTGAAGGCCATTAAAGCAAACGCCAGTGTTGCCACAAGTTGCAGTTTGCTTGTATCCTGTTCTGCAAGTGCACCGGTGGGCCCTGGGGGAACTAATACCTGTGGTGTCTAGGCAGTGTCTTCAAAAGAGCCAGGCTCCCTCTTCTGATGACTGACTGAGAATAGAGAAGCATTCCCCAAAGCTGATGAGGTCACAGGGTTAAGACTATGCTTTTGTTGCGGGACAATGACATCCTATTTACCTGGCGGGGTCCTGCTTTCTTCTCCATGCAACTGTGACCTCGGTGTGAAAAACAGAGCATTGTCTCCTTGACAAATAAAGGCTCAACGTTCAGATTCGCTTGGTTGCACCTCAGTGGCCCCTAGCTGCGAGGCCTGCGGGCTCCTGATGTGGTCACAATGTTAGCTTCTGCTGAAGGTATACCTGGATCTTTTGATCAGGTTTACAGGTTCTAGCAGTATACCCCGAAACCCATGTATATATGTAAGTGTTTGACCCAATTCCTGAGTCTGGAGGAATATTTTAGTGCTGTCAAAGTTAACACGATAATAACGCGTTAACGCAAATTCGTTTTAACGCCACTAATTTCTTTAACACATTAACGCAAATTGCGATTTTTAGGTTGTAGCGGGCTCTGTTTTAAAGCTAGAGTGAGGATTTGAAAGATATGAAGCTAGAAAGCATAAAGAATCCATTACCAACAATGTCATACTAGCTTGTCGCGAAGGAGGCTGTATTATGCTTGAAATTTACGCTAAATTTTGGCGAGGAAAAACTGTCATGGCCATTTTCAAAGGGGTCCCTTGACCTCTGACCTCAAGATATGTGAATGAAAATGGGTTCTATGGGTACCCACGAGTCTCCCCTTTACAGACATGCCCACTTTATGATAATCACATGCAGTTTGGGGTAAGTCATAGTCAAGTCAGCACACTGACACACTGACAGCTGTTGTTGTCTGTTGGGCTGCAGTTTACCATGTTATGATTTGAGCATATTTTTTATGCTAAATGCAGTACCTGTGAGGGTTTCTGGACAATATTTGTCATTGTTTTGTGTTGTTAATAAATATATACATACAAGCATATTTGCCCACTTCCATGTTGATCAGAGTATTAAACTTACTACTTGACAAATCTCCCTTTAAGGTACATTTTGAACAAATAAAACATGTGCGATTAATTTGCGACTATGGACAATCATGCATGTGCAGCCCTAATATTTTTATATCATCAATGGATCAGTTGAGTATGTGCAGCCCTGTCTGCTAAAAACAACTAAACTGCATATTCAATTTGTTTGGAAGGAAAGGTATTTTGTCAATGTCAATGCCCAGAGCAGGTGACGTAGTATATTGTTAATGAAAGATAAATGAAACAATAGCATTATCGAACGTTACGTGGTATATTAACAAGTATAACAAGCCAGAAAGTCCACTATTGGTGGGCAGGAGGGGTTCTGCATGGGGCAACAAAATGGGGCAACAGGAGACCACTGTTTCGTGTGAAACGTAGTAATTTTAAGCCAAACCATGATGTTTTTTTACTAAACGTAAGCAAGTAGTTTTGTTGCCTAAACCTAACAAATAGTGTCAGTGTTTCTAATTGTTTAAAACTGTGCAAAACTGCAACCGTAATCCGGGAGAAAATACTTTTCCCTCGAAACGTATTTGTGAATGCAGATTGGTTATATGGGAATGTAATTTTGTCGGAGACAGTGTTGATATGTCTAATGTAACAGATGTTGCTCATACTGATGTATGTACAGAGAATTAACACCGACTCTGCAGTTCCCCCTAAGCTTTACAGAACTAGCATCCTTTAACTTGGTTTTACAGCCTACAACTTTAATGTTTTGGTTCAGTCTCACGGCTCTCAACAGTGTCATTTCCAGATGCAGCAAGGAGCTAATTTGACCTATTTTAGATAAACCCGCTTAACGCCACCTTTAATTTCCCTCGGGGATCAATACAATTACTATCTATCTATATGTCTAAGCTCTAAACGTTAGCAACTAGCGGGTGAACATAGTGAAGCACTTAGCTGCTAAAGAGCCAAGTATTTGGTGGAGACCAAAAACAGAGCTAAAATCAGGCTGCAACCTCTGGGTATGAAAAATGAAGCCAATGTGGAAGTGCCTAAAACTTGCATTATTTCTAACAGCCAGCAGGGAACGACACCTCTGGTTGCAAAAAGATGTCTGATTGTATAGAAGTCTATGAGAAAATGACCTCAGTAAACATTGTAAACAGGAGTTTTTGGTCTCAATCGCTAGTTTCAAGTCTTCTTAAATACAGCATGATGTTCATTTAGTAAATTATGGTCCCATTCAGAGTCAAACAGACCATAAAGCAGGGTATGCTTTAGGGCGTGGCTACATTGTGATTGACAGGTCGCTACCGTGGCGTTGTCCGGTCTGGGAATTGTCCGCTTTTTTTCTTCCAAGTGTGTTTTCAGTTCACCTAAAAATGTCATATTCAGCATTTGGTTGTGCTTAGCTCCACCCTCTCGTGTCACTTCTGGTTGCAAAAAAACAAGATGGAGATGGCCAAAATGCCGAACTTGAGGCTTCACAATGGCAGTCCACAAACCATTTGGTGACGTCACGGTGACTACGTCTACTTCTAATATACAGTCTATGGCTAAAATGAGAGTGAATATTGCACTTATGTTCACCAGGTGACCAGAAAAACTACAAATGAATGAATGAATGGATGTGTAAATAAGCAACTGTTTGCTAATATGTATGCCATATCAACTTTAATAGGTGAGAATATTTCAATGTTGTGTTCACAGTGGTCAAAAATAAGTAACGTAGGTTTAAAAACACAATGAAATGATAAATACATGTTCCTGCGTCTCTGTGTTGATTGTTCAGTTCATTTTTCAAATATCATTTACATCAAAATTCATCTCATTTTCCTCATCTTGACCCTGGGGTTGTATACATATATTTATCCAAAATAACATGATTTGGGGCGACTAGCTTACTCTTCCCGTTGTATAAAACCCACACTGACCGTTAGCTCGTGGTTCGTAGTAGTTAGCAGAGCAATATCGCGACTCAAAGTCAGAGGTGCGTGTCTGGATATCCCTTGCCAAAAAACTTTGTTTGCAGTTCTAAAGAATATGATTGAGGTCTGATTTTCCCCTTTAGATCTAACAATGAGGTTTCACACAGAAATATGCCACATTACAAAAGCTAAAGTCGTTCTAACTCAGGGCCAGCTTAAGGCATAGGCCATATAGGCGGTCAACTAGGGGGTGGCGCTGGTTGCTCTAAAAAAAAAAAAAATAATAATAATGATCAATTTTTTTTTTTTCAAATGCCGTTGGGTGCCCTTTCTCATTTTGTACATTGAGGTATCAAATGAACAAATAAATAAAAAAAGAAAGAAATACACTTTTCACCCCTGTAACTCTCTTCATCTGCCCGGCCACACAAAGTGTAAATTGTAACGAAACTGAATAAACGCTTTTAAGCCAACAATATCAGGGACCATTGCTTATTTATATTATAATAAATACAGTTATTTCTGAAAATAAAAATCTTAATTTTTGATTCAAAACCATTGTGATGTCTGATGTGTGTTGCGGGTTACGGGGCTGGGGTTGAGGTTGAACCCGAAATCCGTATTTCGCCTATAGGGCACCAAAAGGGCTAGAGCCAGCCCTGCTCTCACTGCTGTTTCACGGGGACTTTAAGAGTGTCATTGCACCTACTTCTTCATTGTGCTTACTTCTTTTGGCAGCTCCTCAAAATAATTTCAAAACACACTCATTATTTCCTATCGCAAATGGGTTCTTTCATAACGCTTTCAATTAATCTCCTGATTAAACGTCTGAGGAAATATATTTGAGCATTATTGGCTTGTTTACCAGCTGGTGGTGATAGAATCTCATGGCACTGTCCCAACTGCTTTTTTATTAAGAGGAAGCCAGGGGTGTTAGGTGCCAGTGCAACTGCCAGTGAAGTCAGTGAAGAGTCTGAACTTGTTAAATGGGGCGATGCCGTGACCATCAATTCAGCCACCCACTTTGCCTTTATGCTCTGGTAATGTATTGGCGCTGTCAATGCTGGGATGGAAGTTAATGCAGAGATGGAAGACAGCCACGAGGCAAAGCTGTTCACTCTCAGACTGAGGAGTTCAAGGCTTTGACAGCCTTTTAAAGAAAATAGTGAAGACCACTTTTTTGTTGTTTTCTGGTCTTTTAGCATACATTTTGACTGCATATCTTATTTGATAAGCAAGTTTAAACCAAGAGCTGAGCTGCTTTTCTAACCCTGGATGGTCATCCGAGGACGTCAGTTATGAAATCCACCTGATAGCTAGCCCCCGGAGCCCTTCCTCTTCCGTTTACCCGCTCTCCTAATCCGCTGCTAATGGTTAGCAATGGAGGCCCAGAGGAAGATTCAACCGTTGGTGTGTGGAAATCCCTGCTGGAGAGGGAGTGTCGCGCTTGAGGAAGTACTCAGCGAAGCGCGCCAGAGACAGCGGCGGGACCCTCATGCCATGTGCACCAAAATGCTCAAGGTGACCCGGCAACACAAATGTACCAACCACACACCTCGCGTACACACTCGCACGGAGGATGTACACAAAGACACACTTTGATTGTGATCGCTGGCAAAAGCTGTGCTGTAAAGGAGGGATCTTCCTTTCTGAAAATGTTCCAAATCTGTCACATTGTTGGAGATGAATTTGATTTGTCGCGCCCCCTCGGTCGTTGTAGCAGTTATGAGTTCTCGTGTATCCTGAAATGAGGATATCTGAGACGGGAATCAACTTTAGGTGAGACTCGACAATCAGGCAGAGGCAGGACCCAGACGCCGACAGAAACAAAAGGCCTGAAAGAAGTGCTCAATATCAAACCAGCTGCAAACTGCCCGAGGCTTTTAGTGCAATTGTAGGGAAGCGGTGGCTGAGATGTGATATAGCATGATAGTACATAAACTGCTAATTAAATGTTTCAGGGTTGCAGCCGTGTAATTTCCTTCATCAGCTGATAAGAGACTTAAAGGTTTGTTCTCGCCGTCTTCCTCCCAGTGCTTTGGCCTCAGCTTTGTTAGCCTTTGATGGATGGTTTTTATGTCATTATTTCACAGGGTAACTTTTCATACAGAATTATTGTCACGCTCAAACGCAGTGTGTGCAAGGGACCCGGCAGAGGCCATGTTGTTTCACATCATTGTCTTAGCCTCGGGGCCCCCAAGGTCACGTTTAGACGGCATTTGTTAGCGTAAGTGTTGGAGGTCTGAACTTTGACCCCACTTATGTCTGGGTGGGATGCTGGTGTCAGCGTTGAACAATGGCAGGGTGACAGGACACACTGATGCGGTGTTGTCCAGGATGTTGCCTTAGGCCTTTGGGCTAACGCTTGGCCAGTAGTGCTGTAGACACGGTGAAACGCGGACCCGAAGCTGTCTTTTAAAGCAGCAGTAGGTAGAATTGGAGCAAATATGGTTAAAAAAAAGTTATTTTTATATAACGGATCTGAAAAAAATCTGAAAAAAATGCCTCTGTCTCCTCCGTTGTCCTCCAGTGCCCCTAACGGCATTATGGAGGAAAACAACCAATCAGAGCCAAGCTGGAGCCTTACCGTCTCTGAGCAGCTGTCAATCACTCGCAAACTCCAATCAAACGGTCAAACTAGGCAGCACTGATTAAATATGAATCAATATTTTGTCACTGTAATGCCTATTTCTCTCCTCAGATGTTTTCAGAAACATCTTGTAGTGTACTGTTTAGCTGTAAATGAGAAAGTTTGTAACCCGGCAGCCATGTTGAGATCAGTTGAGGAAACACCAAGCACCGCACACCTGCCGGAGCACACTTTCGGATTTCACAGCTAAACAGTACACTACAAGATGTTTCTGAAAACATTTGAGGCAAGTAATAGGCATTACAGTAACAGAATATTGATTCATATTTGATCAGCACTGACTAGTTTGACCATTTGATCGGAGTTTGTGAGTGATTGACAGCTGCCTCCGTTGAATGACAGCCAATAGGAACACTCTCTCTCTCTAAAATGACCTGTGATTGGCCAAAGTCTCCCGTCACGGGCTAGATTGTTTTAAAGCCTGAAAACAGAGCCATGAGGAGGAGCAGAAGTCTAGTTTTCTCTCAGAACACTTGAATTACAATATGCTGAAAGGTTATTATGGAATTTTTGCCCAATGATGCCAAAAACATTCTGCCTGCTGCCGCTTTAAGTCAACCCTTGCTTCCTATTTTCATTTCATTTTAACTGTTTGGGATGAACATTTTCAAACAAAGCCATTGTTCAATTGTGTGTTATTTCCCAACATAATAAACTCTCTCTTTCAGCTGAGTGCTACAAGAAGTAATATTGGAAATGTGCCAGTTTGTGTGTATGACTGCGTGGGGGGAGAGCAGTTGATTTGCAATGCATAAACTTATGTGAGCTTAACTTAGACGTGTGCGCTCACAAAAATACCAATTTAGGATTTTATTCTTCTACAGCAAAGTATGTTTCACACTGTCCTCCTTAGACCAAAATGGATGTCAGAATGGGGGGAAAAAGAGAGGTGCTAATCTCAATGAAGAGAAGGGTAAAAAAGAAGATTGATATTAATATCAAATCAGGGCATGTGTGGGAGAGGCAGCGTAGCGCGAAATGCTCAATCTAAACCACAGGGACGTCTGTCGAGGGAAGCACTAAATGTGGACTGACCTCCTTAACCCATCCACCAGGATCCTTTTTGCTGTAATAAATAATAGAGGATCGGTTGGGTCAAGCAAAGCACCACCGGGCGCCCTCTCCTCCCACGCGAAAGGGGTCCACTCGCTGATCACCCCCCGAAGACACAATGCACAATGTGTCCCAGAAGCCTCAATCAATTATTGATGCTTGATGAGAGATGAGCCAAGACAATCTCTTAACTTCTAACTTCTTGGTGATGTGAAAGTGAGATTGAATGGTCCTAGAGTACACGGCACACCCTCCAGGTTAATTGTGGTTAAGCATCATTTGTGTGCACGCTGTGTGATTGCTGCCCAGCACAGCTGAGATGAGACTGACCCCGGAAATAGGCGCTTTTGAAATTGGTTCTGAGCACAGATTTTTGTCTGGAGTCCTATTAAAATTGAGAATGTATTTGAGCTCAATCGAGCAAGTGTGCATGCTAAAATATTTCAGCTACTTCTGTTTTTTTCCCACTCCTTTTTTTTTTTTTCTCTCTCTCTAGCCACCGTGTTCACTACTTCATCCCAGCAACCGGCCCGCTGCCTTGATACAGATGCTGAACAAACATGTCCAGATCAAGAAAAAACAACTCCCATGTAGTCTCACATTTCAGCCTAAATGCATGTAGTGTCCTAAACAGAGATTATCTGGGCTGCTGATCTTGATTGTCTTCCCCTTTTCGCTCCCAGGTGGCAGAGCGAGGTCCACATGTTTGCACAGGCACAGCAGCAGTCCCTTGGGGGCAACGCTACCGCAGCTCAACCCTCTGATGCTTCTGATCGCACATCACTCTGTGTGTCTGCCTGTGTGTGTGTGTGTGTGTGTGTTTATCTATCTATGCATACACTACCGACACACACACACACACACACTGAAAGTACAGTTGATAGACTATATCACACCCTATTACGCCACAAAAAAAGATTGAGATAGCACCTGGTTTGTATGATGCTAATCTCCTTCGTGGAAACACAGTTTTTAACCTGAAACTCGCGAGATAATCAAACACGAGACTTGTTAATCTGGCTGTTAGATATAATAGATATAATATTATGATAAAGTAATGAACAATAAAATTGCATTAGTGGCTTTGTGCTGTGAAAGCTGACTGATTTGCCATCACTTGGATCCATGACAGTTGTTTATTGATGCCTTGGGGCCAGACGACAAAATGATGAATAGAGAGGAAGTAATCAGAAGCACTCTTGAGATGCACCACAGATACGCTCCCTCCACAGGGTCTGCCACAGCGCCATATAACAATTAGACTGCTGGATGGTTTTATTAATAGTATTATTTCCATTATATCCTGTTAAGAAAAATATATATATATTGACCTGAATTTTTACTGCTTTATTCTTCTAATCAAATCCAAAATCGAGAAATTGTGCAGAACAATGTAGAAAAAAACCCAGCTCATGTCCATTATTTCCTATGTTTCCATCGTTTATCTTGAGGTCTCATGCAGTTCGTGGTTTATGTGGGGATATTTGGTGCCCAAGGTTAAACACATTATGTCTGCATTCAGCCAGCAGTTTGCTCAGCTTTGCACAATTAAAGAGAATTAAAGTCTGTTTTTTTTTCTTCTTCTTCCCAAACATAATTACAGGGTATGAAATGAGTCATAGCGGAGTGTTAGAGACTCAACAATGGCGGAGGAAAAACTTGTTCATCCGATTGTGACTGCCAGAACATTGCCCCGTGGAGACAGGAGGGAAACAAACACACACGCATGCAAGGAAAAAAAAATAAATCCAAATTCATCTCCTTATTCTTTCATTCTTTTATGTGAATACAGATGTATTCAGTCCTGTGTCTGTCACTCTTTTTAAAAATGCTCGTCTTGACTTTTACAGTAAAGCTGTATTTACTGTTTGAATGCCAAAGATTCTGTCTTATTGTGACACATTTCCTGCTGCACGGAGACAGTGGCAGACTAAACTTTCTAACCCCCCCCCCCCCCCCCCCCCCCCACCTCGTTCTTTTCTCGGGTAAATAGAAACACAAGGACACAAAGCGTGAGGGGGGGGAAGTGCGAGAGGTTGCTCGCCCTGTGGGAGGATTTGCCCATGGAAATATTTTGCAATCAGGAATGAATCAAATAGATAATAAGTGTTTAAGAATCTGTGAACCCTATGGAGCGTGTTCCCTTCCCTTTTATCTGATGCAACTATCGGCTGTCTTGTCTTTTATCAGCTTACAGTACGGGATGCCACACAGCAGCAGCAGCAGCAAGAGCACATGTTGGAGGGGAAAATGCTTGGCTGCAGTGCCCTCTTGTGGCGGCTGGTGGCATTTGTGTTGTGCAAACTTGGGAGAAGTCCTCAAAGAGAGAGATGCCTGAAATCAACCAGAATAAAAAAAATCTATTTTGTGCTCTGCTAAGACACGGAAACATATATTTAAAAAGTACATTTTCTGGTCATCTCTTTTGGAATATGATTCACCAACATGGGAAGAAGCAGCAGAACTATAGATATAAAACGGTCCATGCATCATAACTAATGGGATAAGCGCCCGTCATCTTAACCTGGTTATTGTTAACAATCGCCACCAATGGGCAGCAACTGATTATCAGCTGTTCAATTGCTTCACCAAAAGGACCAGAGAGACCAGGGAGGCTGGCATCCCTTTCTACACGCCAGTATAGAGTAGATGAGAGATTTATGGTGCCTTTAAAATGGAGTCGTGTTTACCGTGTTCACGAGAAGAGTCCACATGAACGTCCCCCTCTTGGGGTATTTACGACCTTGTAAGTGGGAAGGTTCTGAAAGTTCAGAGTTCACGACTTGTGACGTGTTTGTTGACGTTGTCAGTAATGGCGGAGGCCATTGAAGTTATTTTTCCGGTACATAATAAGTGAATATATTGTAATTTTAGTCGTATGTTGTAATTCTTCGTAATTGTATAAAATGTCTGAAGAAAATGTTGATATTCCCAACGGCTTCATCTTTCTCCTCTGTCATTATGCCTTTGCATTTACTGCATTATGTTACCCACTTGCTAGCTTGCTAAATTGTTAGCCTCTGTGGCTTCTAGATGCTGACAGTATGTGTTCTCACAACTTAACCACTTGAACGCCAAGCATATCGTGTACACGACTTCCCATGTTGTAAATACAAGCTCACAAGTTTCATTTGAACGCACCATTATTTTTTACTTATGGGTCAACTAAAACTACAAAAAGTTAGTGAACTAGCTAACTTTACCGTTAGCTACCAAGCAACGAACCAGCTGAGTGCTAAGTCAAAGTTATTACTGATTGTTAGCTCAACAGCATTGATCTGTTAGCTAAACAGACGTTTTAATGTTAGCTACACTAACTTCGCTCAAATGTAACATTTAGTAACGTTAACGTTACAACACAGTTATTAATATTACCCTAACATTTGACCGCTAAGTAGCTGATTTCATGCCAATCGAGTCGAAAGCAATCTAAAGTAAAATACAGTTGTCTTTCACATTACTTTGAATAAATACCGGGTATTGGCATAGTGGTAGAAAAACACAGGGATTAGGCCTATAAGGACAACATGAGCCTCTTTCGCCATATAGGTTCCAATTACAGCAAGTTTAAAACTGGACCCAGGTAAGATGGCCGCCATATGGTTCTATCCTGGAATGGCAAGATGTCATTAGAAGATGTCACATCTACTGTTTCATTGGTGCTTTCAAATGAAACTCGTGAGCTTGCTTATACAACAGGAGAAGTTGTGTAAACAATAGGCGTTCAAGTGGTTAAGTCGTGAGAACACATACTGTCGGCATCTAGAAACCACAAAAGCTAACAATTTAGCAAGCTAGCAAGCGGGTAACATAATGCAGTAAATGCAAAGGCATAATGACAGAGGAGAAAGATGAGGCCGTTGGGAATATCAACATTTTCCTCAGATCTATTAAAAAATTCTGAAGAAAAACAATATATGACTAAAATTACATCATATTATGTACTGAAAAATGAACTTCCATGGCCTCCGCCATTTCTGACCTACATCAACAAACACGTCACAACTCGTGAACTCTGAGCTTTCAGAAACTTTCCACTTATGAGGTCATGAATACCACAAGAGGGAGGGGGGGGCGTTCATATGGACTCAGTAACATGGTAAACACGACCCCATTTGAAGGCACGATGTACCCAGGTAACATGGCTGCCATATGGTTCCATCCTGGACTGGCAAGTCATTAGATCATCAGTCACATCTACTGTTTTATGTCTGTGAGCCGAACTAGCAAGAGACGGGTGTTCTGGTCAAGTTTAAAGTCTCTCAGAGCCAAAAGCCTTGCGCCTTGTTTGGCTTCTTTTGTCCACCGCCTGCCCAAATGAGCCTCTCCCCCTGCTATGGGGATGAGAGGACAGGAGATAGGATTATGCGATGACTTGTGTTCGCCGATGATGAACAAGCCCTCGTTAGCGAGCACTTTAATGTGTGGACAGATAGCGCGCTCATTAGCTCTAGTAATGACCACTTCACAGTGTATTGCTGCTCTAATTGCATGTTTTGTTCTCGCTGAGGCTCCGGCGCCGCAGAGTGGAAGACATCTCTCTCCTTCCCTTCCAAGAAAGTGAGCTGCTATCGCTCTCTAACTTCCTGTCTTTTCTCTCCCTCCGCCTCAGCCATCTATCACAGTTTGAGGACGCAGCATATTTGTGGTCAAGCGTTCTGTCGGAATGAGGCATGGCAGATTAGAAGCTCCCAAAAAATCGTGTCGACTAAATGGAACAGATGAGACTGGATGAAAACCCGGGTATTGTCCCTGTAGCTAGGGCAACGGAGGTTCCAACTCAATTGTGCTTCTGTCGATTAATTCAGTTATGCGGCAGTAATAATTTTTTGAAGATATTGAACGATACGATGGAGAACTGGAAATATGAAAAACTTAAGATCTCACCTTTTGATGCGGAGAGAAAAAATATGAGTAGCTTCCAGCATCAAAAGCCCTAATCACATCATATGTTCTGCACATAAAAGGCTCTCTCCTTTCCCCATTTTATTTCCCCCTGCTGTAGTGATATGTCATGTCAATCGTTATATTATGCACAAGTGCTGTCTTTTTTATTGTGAATTCCAGATCGGGTGGGACATTTGATATGGAGGCTCAGAGGATTCTGATGCCCTTCTATTTTCCTTGATTTCGTTACCAGTGGGACATTTTTGCCTCCATATTCTTTCATGTCCCTCCCTTCTCTGAAAGTAAGTTGTTTATTCTCCATGATGACTATCTCCGGCTCAAAAAAAATATCTTCTGAAAAGACTTCTGAGCAAATCTGTCCAGGCTTGGTCCCTTTTTAAATCTAAGGCTTGGGTAGAAGCCTACAATGGCTTAGAGTCCTTGGAGGAGGCAGCTTTCTTTTACTCTCTTTCTCCATTCCCAGTCATCTTTGTGATACTTGTGAACACACAGCTTTATGACAAGGAGCTAACTTAAATCAATTTAAAACAGCTTTTGAAATGCCTTTCGATATGCCATTGTGCTTACTTGAAAAAGAATGAAAAGAAAATCTGAATTGTAACATCTGTCATATCGGTTGCCCCCCTCCCTTGCAGCTTTCGTCACACACACAATGAGGTATTGATCGATTCAAGTCCATTTAGGTTTTGAAAAATAAATATAAAAAAATACGTATAATCTATCCGGGCTAGAAAGCAGAGAAAGCGGGAAGAAAGAATCGGAGGGCCTGCAGGCAAACAAACGCATTAAAGACATCCAGAGCACAGAGGCAGCCAAGCTATGCTAAGCCAGCAGGATGATTCATTTAAGCACATCTCTCGTCTCTGTAAGCGCCACAGTCATTGTTGCTCGCCTGTGTACACTGCAGTGAACAGCAGCTTTAAGTGGAGGAGAACTGCGGTGGTCATTCTTCGGAACAGCAGTAAAAACTATCAAAGTTTGCTGAATAAAGAGACGCTCGCTCAGTTCATCTGGTTACTGTATTTCAGACCTAGGCTTGAGTGCTTTCGCTCCCCAAGAGGATGAAATGCCACTTGGAATCATAGGAGGTACTGACCATGAAAAAAAGACCTTAGCCTCATGTTCCACATTATATCTCATAGACCATCAGCCTGGCGCACAATGCGACTCAAGACCCTTCAAGTGACATCTTAGTACGAACAGAGCGGGAGAATTGCGCCGAAATACCTCTTTGCAGAACCTGAGCTACAAGCAAATCCTTTTAATCCAGTACAGTATACTTAAGGACTGACCATTGGTAAACCCTAGAGAAGAGAGAAGTATTAATAAGCTGTCACAAGGCTTACTCATTCTATGATTTCCACAGACACTTAACTGCCATGGTGAGAGGCAGGGGAGGGCTCGGGGATGAGTGCTCACCCCTGATCTTTACCCCTCTTAAAGCAGTAGGGAAAAATGGAGGCAGGCAGGGGATTATGGAGTGCAGTAATTGTGGAGAGGTGTTGGAGTCAGGATGCAGCGTTTCTGCTGGATTAAGACAAGAAGACAGGCTAATCTTGGATTGGGAGAGGAGACACAAGGGTCGGAGTTGTTCTGGAGCCCTGAGGCCGTTTGGAAAGCTTAAGTGGCAAAAAAAGGGGACTGTTTATCCATACCTCTCTTGTGCTGTGAGACGGCCCTCTTCAAAATCATCTTTTAGCATATTAAATGCTCCCATATGTTGTCATTTAGTACGATAGAAGCAGACGGGCACAGACGTCTAATTTTCTCGCTTCTCGTCTCGCTAACGTGAAGGAAAGGCAGGGCCGACTCTAGCCCTTTTGGTGTCCTAGGCGGAATGCAGTTTTGGGGCCCCCCACGGCCACTAGGGTTCAACCCTGTAAACCACAACACACTTCAGACATCGCAATGGTTTTGACACAAAAATTTAGATTTTTATTCTCATAAATAACTGTATTTATTATAATATAAATAAACAATTGGTCCCTGATAGTGTTGGCTTAAAGTGTTTTGTTAGTTTCACTACAATTTAGACTTTTATAAACAAATAAGTGCGGCCGGGCAGATGAAAAATTGTGAGAATGAGAGTTACAGAGTTGAAAAGTGTATTTTTTTCTTTCTTTCTTTCTTTCTTTCTTTGTTCATTTGTTACCTCAGTGCCGAAAATGAGGAAGGGCACCTACCAGCATTTTTTAAAAAATATATTATTATTATTTTTTATTTTTTTAGAGGGCGACCAGCACCCCCCAGAAGGTGATGCCTTCGGCGACCGCCTATATGGTCTATTTCTTTATGTTCATGTATATATGAATAATATACAGTGCAGGAAGAGGCAAAAAACCCACTGGGCTCATTAGAAGCCTCCACGTAAATAGTGTTAAAATTTCTACAATGTTATAGAGAACACAAGATTAATATACAGAAATAATATGACTGATTAATAGCGATGCCAACAATTAGAAGAAGATATATAATGTATATACAATAACAACAGTAACAATAAATATATCAAAAAAGACGACTTAAGACGAAGGCTTAAAAGTGTTTAGTCAGTTTCACTACAACGAGAGTTACAGCGGTGAAAAGTGTATTTGTTTCTTTACATATTTATTTGTTCATTTGGTACCTCAATGCATAAAATGAGGAAGGCGCCCACTGGCATTATTTTTCTTTTTTTTTAGAGGGTGACCAGCGCACCCCAGAAGGTGGCGCCCTAGGCCACCACCTATATGGCCTAGGGGTGTAAGAAAATATAGAAAAAAATCGAATATCGCGATATTCTGTTTTGTGATACTGTGTTGATTCTCAAAAACGCTGTATAAATTTTTAATTAATAGTTTACATGCAAAGATGAACTCAGCCACTACATTATTTCATTTGTAGAGAGATGCGTCCTCTCAGTGTATGTGCCCTCTCAAACTAGTACTATGAAGTTGGGTGTTAGAGGGACTGTGATAAATTCAAATGCAGATCCCACTGTTCTGATTGCATAAAAAAGTAACTTTTTTTAACTCAGATTTTATACATATGGTGGTGTGTTCTTTATACTATCACCGTTTTCCTAAAATTAGATAAAAAAATCACAATATATCGCCTTGCTTACAGTATCGCAATATATCCCAATATATTGCATCGGAACCTCTGTATCGTGATACGTAATGTATCGCCGGATTCTTGCCAATACACAGCCCTAATATGGCCTCTGCCTTAAGCCGGCCCTGCGGGAAGGATGAGATTTTTGAAGAATGGTCACTTTCTTCTTCTGCGTTTTATGCTACTGCTGACATTCAGCAGCCCTTGATGCTTATTAGCAATAATAATAATGATGGAAAACGCTGGCAAATTGCATTTTTCCCCCGACTTTATTTCCCCCCTTTGCCTTCCTCTCGACGCCTTTGTGCCGCCACAGTCCCCGGTGCTTCCTCACTCCAGTTTGTTGTTGTGCTCCCATTGTCTCCCTGAGGGGAGGTGACCCCGTGTCTGTTGGTTGTATCAGCAGCCCTGCATTGTACTCAGGGGGGGATTTAGACTCTCAAAGCATCTTCCCGCTGCAGCTTTCCCAGCAAACACCCAAAGTGGTATCTCGCCTTTTCTCTCGCTCAGACATTAATCTTGCTCTACCCTTCTACATCAAAAATGCTTGTATTGTCAGGGAGCGCTAATGTTTGCCTCCTATTCACTATATATACACATATATGTATTTTTGTGTCTGAGGGAATCAGTCGAATGCATTGTTCCCAAATCATTGTAATATCTATTTAGAGTGGCAACAGCACTGGCTGCCGATGCTCAGTATTCATGGAGCATAAACCAGCCTTAAGACTTAGAAAAGCTGAAAGGGCTTATCCCTATATTCTTAAACTCCCCTCTTTTATGTTGGTCTTAGGCATTAAGGATAGGATTGTGAATAGCAATTGTTCAACTGCTGCACTGAGAGTGAGTGTGTATACGTGGGTGGGGGTGTTTTATTCCCTGGCAAAATCCTTTTCCTTTTCTCCCATTTTTTTTCAACTGTAAATATTAACTGTGTTCTTAACTCTTAACGGTGTATGGGACAGAGTAATGTGCTTTTAAGGATATATTATGTGAAAGATTTTCCACTGCATACACTGCTGCTTGAAATAAGAAAAGGCTATTTTATGGAGCCTGAAAACAAATTTGCTACGGCAGAAGAAAAAGAAGAAGAAAAAATAGATAGAACTTTGCAGTATCAAGTCGTCAGCAAACAATGACGGAGAGATCTCAAGGAGGCTGGGCAAATCTTTAAAAAAATGATTGCATCCTGCTCTTATTTATTTCTTTTTTCTCTCTCTCTTTTTTGTTCCGTCGCTATGTATCAAAGCCGTGCTTGGTCTTTCTTCAGAAAGTGTGTAGTGCTAATGCATTTCAAAAGCCCTTTTTCAAAGCACAATAGAATATCGCCATAGAAGTTTAGTGGTTCCGCTAAAGAAAGTGGCTCAGTCATTGAGAGCTGTACTCCATTGTGCCCGAGCCTAAGACATTCTCGCTGAAAAGTCGCCATCGTTTTTCAGTTTTCATAGCTGCGGCTGGAGTTAAAAGGTTGTCGAAAAAAAGCTTACATATTTCCGTGTTGCCTTATAACCTGCTATAATAATTACCATTGTGAATCTAATTGTGCGGGGCGTTCATGTGCAGCAGAATGAGATCTGGTGCATAAAGAAGAAGGACAGATCTTCAAGTAAAGTTCTGCCCAAGGCTGAAGCAGTGTCCTGGAGGTCGAGTTATTTTTTTTTTCAGAACTTGACTTTATCTGTCTTAGCATGGCCTGTATAAACATCTATTTAATTCCTGTGTAAGAGAAGGACATAGGAAACCATTACTTGTACTGTAAAGTGCAGTCAGCTGTGTATAATCAAAACGAAGAGTGGCACTTGGGGGATTGTGACAGCTGCAGCCACTCCTGTTGATATCAAATAAGACCTTCTGAAACCTTAAGGATGAGTTAGCATGAAACAAATTGCTCCTAATTGTCAGGAGGATAAATTGTGACTGTGAGCGTTTGTAATTCTGTCAGCTACCATTCACCCCCTCATCTCCATTCGTCTGGACCCGAGCGCTTTAATTGAGAGGGTCTGGACTGGCTGAGTGAATTGGTAATAGAAATAAGGACCCAGTGTGGATATTTTAATCAGCACTGACTTCTGTATCGGGGCAGAAATGAGCCAGCGCACCATGGAGCGGCAGGCCATCCATCTCCAGAGCCTCAGGTGGAGATGGAGGAGTGGCTTCTCCATTGGATGTGACAGTCACTCAGGGGGGCTAATGGCTCAGCACTCACTACTGATGGTTATTGGGATTTATGCTCCCCATCAAAAACAATAAAGTTACCTCTCTGATTCAGCACGGGCGGCACTCGGAGAGGTTCTCACGGTAAGACACAAAAGGTTACTGTTGTGTTAATGCTACCCAGTGGTGTAATATTACTACATTAAGTACTGTACTTTTGAGGGTACTTGGGATTCATGAAATATTTCCATTTTCTGTTGTCTTATACTTGTACTTCACTACATTTCAGAGGGAAATAATGTGCTTTTTATTCAACTACATTTACGTATTTAACAGCTACAGAAACAAAACTTGAGGTCAGCTCATGAAATATGATGCATTGTTAGAAATGAAACTACTCAACAGTATTTAAAGTAGGCTAGATAAATGAATGCATCAGTAATGGCATTCCAATAATATAGGCTAACACAGGGCTCCAGGGATGACGTATTTTTGTAGGCCAACACGGAAGTTAGAATCGTCCTGGGTTGCCTCAACAAAAAGCCAGTGTGATTTTTCCATTGGTTTTTGGATTATTGCTAAAAATAAACTCTGTGGCAAACAAATGTTTATGATACTTACACGTAAGATAATCTCCACATATGAACACCGCTTTTAGAGCCAGAAGTAAAAATCCAATGTTAGGCTATAAACAAACTACACCACGGCCGAGTACACAATGAAGCTGTAAAGACAGACGAGTTGGCATGATGACGTTTACTAGTCTCATTTAGTAACTTAGCAAACCCTTTTCTTAAGACACGTAAAAGCTTCAAAATTCACCAGTGGGATATTAACTGAGATATTTTATGTTGTAGAACAAAACGCTTGAATCTCTTAAGTTTGTTGTAACCACAAACCTTATTTCAGGCAACTAACTAAAAACCCATTCAAAAAACCCATTGACCTCCAGACAAGGGAACCGGAAGTGCTAAAATGCTAACTCATTTCTGGGTTTTAGGACTCATTCCTGCACCTTTTTTTATACCGGTGTGTAACATAATTCTTAAAGGGGACATTTTGCTGCATGATAAAGAATTTCTGCTTTTGATATTTTGATACTACTTTTGTATTTTTACTTAAAGTAACAGTTTAACAAATTATTGGGGAATACACTTAGGCTATTTGCTTTAGAGTAAGATGAGAAGACTGATACCATTGAGAGATGTTTGTATGCAAACTATAAAGATACAGCCTGGAGGCTGTTAGCTTAGCTTAGCATAAAGACCGGAGACGGGGAAACAGCTAGCCTAGCTCTGTCCAAAGCAGTACCTCTAAAGCTCACAAATTGAAATGTTACATCTTGTTTGTTTAATCCATACAAAATGTGTAAAAACAACGTAGTTGAGGTGACGACAAGCCTCCAGGAAGTCAATGCACCTAACCAAAAAATAAGAACATAAACCCCACGAAAGCAGAATGTGTTGTTTTTACATTTAAGTTTCCATACAGATTAAACCAATAACACATAATGTGTTCATTAGAGAGCAGCTTAAGAGCTGCTGGTAGGTACATTTTGTTTGTCTTTGCACAGAGCCAGGCTAACAGTTTCCTGCTCCCAGTCTTTAGGCTGAGCTAAGCTAACGTCTCCTGGCTGTAGCTTCATATTTAATGGACAGGCATGAGAGCGTCTTTGTTCTTTTTCTAACATTTTACAAGTATATTTTCCAAATATTAAAGTCAAAGTATATTTCCAAAATAAAACTGTAGTTTTAAGTGTGGTTTTAAAAGCAGAACTTAAACTGTCCCGCCTACTACTTTTACTCAAGTACAGTATCTTCTCCCACCACTGTTCCTAGCTCAGTTTAGTGGTGCTGACGGCTGGATGTGTAATGTTAATCATTCACTCCATGTCTGCGGTATTATTACCCATGACAGCCGAAGCCTTTGTCCATATATAAAAACACATATTCTAGAAGTTCATAAACAGGCCGACAGGACTATTTATAAAATTGGACAACGGGGGAACAGATCAGAATGCATGTCTATTTATTTAGCTCCGGGATATTTGGCGTGGCCCACACATGCTAACTTCTACATATTCTAATTTGTCCTTGTCATGTTTATCATTAATCTTTGGCCCTGGTTTGCTTGAGACATGGTGATTTGTTGGGATGTCCCCTGGGAGAACTAAAAACATTCTCCAATATGATAATGGCATTATGCCTGCCTCAGTGAAAATGTGTCATATAAATTATACATTATCAGTGACTACATGCATCATATGTTGATATGACAGTCCTCATTCTACGGCGAAACACTTGGATGTGTCGCTTATAATGCATTTTCACGATCCCCGGGCTCCAGTTAGGTCACCTATCACGTGTGGTCTTTGATTATAAATCATACATACTGTTCATATTTATTCATTGAAGAATGTATAGAACTCCGCGCGTAGCCAAATAACAATGTTAAAGACGTGAAATAATACACTTCAAGAACGTCATTGACATAGTTGGATTTTTATCAAGCCGTGTACAGGATTTCTCTTTTTCCAAGAGATACACAATCAGAGTTTTTTACTATTATGCGGCGGACATATTGACAACGACGATGCATTAAGTTTTGGAGGTTGTTGGTAACATAAACATGATCCTGTTTGAGGTGATATTAGCTTCCTTTACATTAATCATTCATTTGACAGATGCATAAACTGTTTTAGGCTGTCGCTTGACAAAACTCATCAATCAAATGATACAGTGCACACTTGATATTATTGGGCATTATTCACCATTGTCCCCTCAGTGAGTACACTTTTTGGACATCGTAGGCTCATATATCAATCACACGCTTTGTTAACTATTGATTATTTTAACCAGACGGAATCACAAGATTAAGAAGGAATGATTAATCATGAGTTTTTTCTAGTTGTTGTTTCACCGGTCCGATGCTGATTTTTTTCCCTTGTTGTGGTTAATGTTACCTTTAAGCCAAGAGGCTGATGACTGGATGAATCAGCGGACTTATGGGCCTCATTTTAGTGCGGTTGGGAAGAAAGGGAAAGTAGAGACATGCTGCTGGCAGAGATGAATTAGAGCTGTGGAAAAGCACTCTGATACTAGCAGGTGACATTTTTCGCCCTGCCTCTCTGTTCCCTCTCTCTTCCATTTTCTCTCCAGCGAAAAAAGGGAACAGAGGGTAAAAAGGGCTGCATTGTGCAAAATGGGACAAAGTATAAAACATATTCAAAGAAAGTATGAAATTCCCCAACTTCAGAAAGCCATTTAGATCATCCATCCGAGTGACGTAAGGGAAAATAATATACTTGACCCTTTTGTCTGTGCACTTTGAGAAGTTTGTTATAATGGCAAGCCCTGTAATAATTCACTGTACCTCATGTATATTAAGTAGAAATTCACTGGCTTTTATGATAAATTGCCAGGGTAACGCCAGGACACCTCTTTTGCATTTCAATGCGAGAGAGTGTCAGATTCTTATTTCATTACCAGGCGACACATTAGCTGATGGATTTTAATTTTCTTTTTTTTTTTTTTTCTCCTGCAAGCAGGAATCCTCAGAGACTGGGTCGAAACAGAAAGGGTTTGAATACGAGGATAGGCGAAAAATGAAATAAATAAATACAAATCAGTGTCAAGAACCTTTATTGCAATTTTGAGGCCATCACCAAAAAAAAAAAAAAAAAAAGTCAGTTTATGTTCCTTTGCATACCTTTGCGAATTGCCTGTCCACAGTGTGAAATGATGTATCCCCAGCATCACTGGCGGAGCTCTCTTGCTGAGTGGACAGAAAATCAAGGTTTAATTCATGTTGTGATAAAAATCTGGATGTGGTTGAATCTAAGACATGCTGAGCAGGGGCAATGTGGAGCAGACGTGAGAGCGTAGCCTTTTCAGAGCGTCACACAGCGGGGTGCTGAGCTGCTCCTCAGCCCTCTCTGCCTTCACCATAAAGCTAAAAAAACTCCGCTCAGGGATTCTTTCTGCTCGGCTACAGGGAGAGGAGCACAAAACGCAGGTGCCGAAAGCAATTATCAAATTACCTAAGCCTTTTCTTGCTCCTGTTTAATCTGTTTGTAGCAAATCCAGCTAATAATACATTAGGGTATTAAACGTGGCCTTCTATAGAGGTAATAATTACAGTAGCTTCAGTTTTCAATGAAAGGAAAAAAGAATGAACAAAACTAGGTCAGTGTGAAAACTCTGCTAAAACACAACTTCTCTTTCAGGTCTTGGCCTCTCTGGTGTTTGGTGGAATTTTGCTGGCTGAGGAAAGTAAATGAGAACTACTTACAACTCTAACAACGTAAATATACCCTTAAGCAAGGCACATAACCTTCAGAAAGTCCCGTTTGCACTACAGTAAATAGAAATATTCTAGCCTTATGCAGTAGCCCCCAGTCATTATTTCATTTTACCTGTCAGCACATGACTAGTTACAGTATGTACACATATAGTAGCCTATGTATATTTATGTTTATCACATATATCTTCTAAAGGTGTTTTTTTCCATTTTTAGAATTATGAAGTAATTCATGTATGAGACTGGTAGGAAATTCAAATGAATTTCTAAGTAGAAAATGGAAACTGATTTTAACAAAACAGTTTCACCACAAAGTTCACTTAGTAGCTGATCTGGAGCTTTTGATCATATTTTGCACAGCTGTCATGGAATTTAGATGTTTAAATTTCCTGCGGTACTAGAAAGGATTTCTCATCTACGTTAGCTTTTAAAGCTGAAGCTCAAATGAAATATAAGAAAATTATTTGTTTATAGACAGATACATTACAGGAAGAAAGGAAAGTAGATACAAAAGAAAGTACGAAAGAAAGAAATTAAAAATCAGCAAAACAATTTGTGACTGAGTTCACTGGAAAATACTTTGCTTGCTGCTTAATTGGATTTTTGGTCTCTTGATACCACATGACCCTGTATGACATGACTGGTCATATTAACCTGATCAGGATTGGGCTGCACCAAAGTTTGACGTTTTTAATAACTCTAATAGTTTTTTCTTTAGTTTTATCAATTTCAAACTAGTAATGCTAAATCAGGTGGCACCATCAACAAATTAAGAAATGTGTTTGCTCGTAAAGACTTAAATAATGTAAACAATCAACTATAAAAAGAGCTACAACACTGTAGCATCAACCCAATCTCATAGGAAGGGGTATAAAGCACAAGTTTTACAAGGACATTCCGTGTGTCATGAGAATGCATTTTAGCCTTTTCGCGTGTCTTTTTTACGCCACATAAAACAAAACTATGATAACGTCCCCAGTTAGGTTTAGGCAACAAAACCACTTAGTTAGGTTTAGCAAAAAACAATAATCATGTTTTTTGCTTAAAATAAGTTCATAAAATAAGTAAAATACATATGAAAACAACGTAACAGAAGTATGGAAAACCCGTCACTAACGTCACTAACGTCGCTAACGTCACTTACATAACTTCAAATTAACTCAACAGCACTTTGGGACATGAACATCGGTCTTAAACTCTCCTGGACTCCTGGTTGAAAGTCCTGTGTTTGTTGGACCTGTCCACCTCCTCTCCCGCCCGCTATAAGCGGTCTTTCTTACTTTTTATTGTACATCAAAAGCTCTGAGCGTAGCATATTTACGTGGATGCATTTACATTGCAGTCAATACAGACTACATGGCATACAAATGACACGCTAAAAGCAAGAACGGCGTAGTTATTGTATTATTTATAGTTACACTATTTAGTCATTTAGGGTTAGGTCATTTAACGTTATTGCCATAATGTTATGTTTGTGAAATAAATAAATGAAAAAAGTTTACATCATTACAGCATTTTCTGAAGTGTCAGATATGTCAGCCATATTTCATAATACTTACTCTTTAATCTCAATGGGCCATATATTAGCAGGCTAATGTTTAATACTTTTATCAGTAAGCTCAGTTAGCAACAGCTACACCTGCTAGTTACTGGGTGAAATTATTCAGTGACAACTAATTTCTATGTAAGAACTAGTTTGTGTGGTGCAGCCCATTTTAATTTAGTGGTATGTATATCTCCACTTAAACATTTATGATATAACTAGTAGGGTAACAAGGGGGTAACAAACATTTTTTAATTTGATACAATACTGATACTTTTTGTTACAATTTTACTGATACTGATACTGATATTGATACTGATCATTTCTTAAATGAGTATGAAATCACATGACACATACCGACCATTTATAACAAATTTATTACAAAAGCAAATATGAGTATAGTTAAATTAAAATGTGTTTGCCAGTAAGTGTAAAAAAAATAAATAGTCCAGTATCTTACAGAAATACTATGATTAAATAATAAGCTTGTGTCATGTTTGATGTGCCGCCGTTGTGCGCTAGGTTCTGATGTCACATGGTTTCCACAGTCATGTGACACGAGTCAGTTAAATATGTCAGGCTGTTTTGGCACAAACACTATATAAAAGTAGTGAAAACATTTAGAAGTGATGCAGCCACCCATGTTTGTATTAATATAATTTTAATATCAAATTTATTTAAAGGAATTAATACCAAATGAGTAGTTTAAAATATCAAATTATCGATACCGCAGTATCGATCCGCCCATCCCTAATAACTAGGCTAAATTTAAAACCAGCAGGTGCAACTGGCTTGAGGCGCTCAGTGGCCACAGCCATTATTTTTAACTGGATTTTTCCCGTAGGATGGTGGACCGTCCTCAACTCCATGTGTTTAGCTCCTGGAGTCTGGCCTAAACCAGTTCTGTTTGTTGAATATTTCCACAGTCGTGCTCAGAGGAACAGCTCTGCAGCTTTTCTGCCTCCCACATCTGACTATATCCACGCTCAGTGACAACAAGAACCTCCCTCACTTCATACCCAGTCCTCCGTCTGCGGAGCGCGTTTCCTACCATCCATTGTCACCGCATTAACCGTAGGCTAGCATAAAAGTAATTGGAAACTGATGCAAGCCAAAGCTTCAATTAATGCACCACCAAAGTCCCCGTTCTGTGTAATCGGCAATAATGGTTTCATGTTTGGGAGGGCGTTTGGTCACTCGCATTCAGCACTCACCTCCTGACAGAGACTGTTAAACCCTGCTCAAAATCCCCACTCCACAGTAATCTTCATTTCAGTCATTTTCCTTCTTTTTCCATCTCTGATGACAGCTCCAGTGTCTTCGCATTGCTTGCAGTCAGATCGTGCGCCCGAGTGAACAGGAGGTGTAATTGACTACTGACAACTCAGCGACAGGATTCTTAATTATTACTCTAGGGTATGGTGGCTGGCTGGCCTGGGTTCAGCTCTCTTACTGAGTATGCTAACAGAGTCATTTTCCTCTTCTCTGTGAATATCGAAATGCAGTTTTGTTCGCTGCATTTCCGCGTCAGACCCCGAGACTTTGAATTTAGGGGATGATTGCAAATGAAATGCATGTGCTGTTAGTTTAATGCTGCACAGATTTTACACAAGTGCACTGCAGGCTACAGAAGTGGGTCTCTGGCACTACAACCGTATCAATTACGGACCCTCTCAGTGCTGCTACAACCCAGTGTATTAACAAGATATTACAGTTTTTCTTTGTGAGAATTATTCATCTGATATATACATGTTTGATTCCTGACTATTACTTAAAAAATATATAATTTTTTTAGGCTCCAAACATGAGACTACATGGTGCCTTTTGTTTCCTTTGCCTTTGTGTGTCAATTCTTCATCTGCCCTTCCAGTGATAAGACATTATACACTGACGCTTCTGCTGCTACTAGTACTACACAAGAGCATAATTCCTCTGGTCCTTGCCTGTTTGTGCCTGCGCTGGGCCTGCTCAGTGTGATAGAGCAGAGTAAAGAGGGTGAGCATCGCTTTGTGCTGCAGTCTGTATCTTTTGTGCGGGTGGATATGGAAGAGGGCGTGAAACAATTGGACAAAATGGCCCTAATGTGCTTAAAGAATCTTCTGTCTTTAATCAAAGCTCACACACATGCACCACAAAGGCAGACAGAGCAAACCCAATTCTCCGCTGCTTCTGCCGAGTGACTGTTCCTCTCCTGGCTTCAGTGCTTCTCCTCTCTGTGCTGGAAATCAGGATCAGGTTGGCTTTGTGGGGTTTCTTTCTCAGCTGTCATTCACGCGTAGATTCATTGCCTCATCTCTTAAGGAAGGGACAACGGAGATTTGGCTTTAAGAGCAGGCAGCAAAGCGTAACTTTGTATATGTGTTGTCATGATTACGTCCCATTGTTAGATCGCTCAATCCAACTCGTTCTCACTCCCAACTCGTCAAATACCACCGTTTTGGTCAGTGCCCCTCGGCATCGGAAACCAACGCGTGAAGGCACCCTTTAGCAACAGTATGTGACGAACTGGGCTTTCAACCATCTCCAATGTAAATCCACCAGTGGTGCTATTAGATGGTCGAAGCAAGTGACGTAGTATAAATAGGGTGAGAGTCTGTTTAGGGTGGGCAGAAGGGGCGTTGGATGGGTCTAACAAACACAGGATTTTCAATCAGGAGACCGGTGTTCATGTCCCGTGAAACAAAAAAAACATTGACTTATTTTGTCACATCAGTCTTTAATCACGTGACTCGTTGGTATCATCAGTCACGTGAGTGGTTAGTCACATGAAGTTAACGTCAACCACGACCGTTTCCTAACCCTAACTAAGTGGTTTCTGTTGCCTAAACCTAACTTCCTGTGAAAACTGAAGTTTATTTTGAAAAGAAAATATGCATGTAACAAGTGTATATCGACACATTGTCCCCGGTCCGTCCAAAAGTAACACACGAGGGGTACCCCGTGTGTCGGTCTTCAATGCCGAGGGGCATTGACCAAGCGGCGGTATTTGACGAGTTGACGAGTAGTGAGAATGTGTTGCTTGATCCACTCAGAAGTCGTAATTTGCCAGCCAGCTATTTCACTTAAAGGGAATGCAGTCGTAATTAAAACTGAATTGACTATTAGCTAAACCTCTCTGAACAGTGATTGTCCAGTCATATCTTAGCGATCGTAACTCGGTGCTTTAGGCCTGTCAAACTTAGGATTTTCTTCTTGTTGAAGCAGTGTGCATGGGGCTGAAGTAAGAGTGGTAGCCTCAGCATTTGAAGAGGTTGAAGGGTAGTGTCTTTTATTTTAACACCCCCCCCCCCACACACACACACACACTGCAATTCGAGAACAATGCTGTTTATTTCCATGTCTTCTACATGAATCATCACCTGGTAAGGATGCTAACTTTTTGCCTGAGACATTCAGCTATAGCCTCAAACTTTTGGCAAGATATAATGTCTGCAGCCATCAAGTGCATTATTAAGACCCCTGTTGCAGATTACTTGTTTTAAAGTGGGGAACATTTAAAAGTCAGTCAAAAACGGCGTTTTCAACCAACTCCTGGAGCAAGCTTAATTAGCTAGCTAGTTAAAGCTGATAAAAATGGCTAGAAATGAGAAGCCTGATTTTGACTATACCTCAATCTGAAATCAAGGACCCACTGTTTCCAAAATTTGCTATAAATTTTTTGAGTGGTATACCATAACCGCTGCAAACTGCATATATATGGCATGCAAGACCAGAAAGCTTGACAGGCTTAGTAACCGTAACCAAGGTGGGGGCGAAACTTAGCGAATGGTCAATTGTGACTTTTTAAATGTATTCACGCTTTGTTTATGATCAACGGGCACCATGTTCATGTGGCGATTACCAGATGGCCCCGCTGACATTATATTTCTTTATTCCTGTGCCACTCGCCAATCCCGCACAGTTAAGAGATCAAGAGTGTGATCAGAAATTGCAGCTCATCTCATCTGTAATTTGATGATAAAATAGATGGGAATGAAAGGAAAAAAAGGGAGCATACCTGGGAGCGTAAAAAAAAAAGCATGATGGTTGCTTCATGACCGCTCCTCTTGCCCTCAGTGTAACATTCAGGGGAAGAGTGTCCCTTTGTTATCGCCCCCCTCTCCCTGGCAATTATCACAAACTCCACTTCCCCTGCCCTCCGGAGCCCAGAGAACTGAGCGGCCGGAGTGGGAGAATAGCTACATTTATAATTTTTTTCTTCTCTTTCCATAGATTAATTTTCTAGGAAGCCCTGTCACTGCTGTACAGGAAAGCGGAGAGAGAGGAATAGAGTGTAAAAGGGGGGGTGAGAATGGGGGGGGGGGGGGTTGGAGAGATTGGGGCTACAGTGCACAAGCCTTCTCGCTTTTTCGTTTTCTTTTTTTTTTTTTCCTTGACAGATCATTTTCCATGCAGGGGTATCAGGGGGTCTGGCCGATAATTGGCATGCAGATTGCAGCTGATGGCGTCCCGCAACAGAAGAAAAGAACTGGCTAGTTAGAATAATGAGCCAGCCTGCCTGATGGATGGGCGAGGGAGGAGGTCATACAAAATGTTTCAGACACAATTCCTAACCCCCCTCTCACCCCCACCCTCATCCTCCTCCCAACCGCACCCCTACCTGCACCCCCCATTTTTATTTTTCTATTTTTCACAAAGCCCTGATATTTCATTATTTCCTCCTCTCTCTACCCTTCTGGGGCAATGAAAGCGTCCCATCTTCCTCTTTCTTCCCCCTCTCCTTTTATTTTTTTTCTTTCTTCCTCGCCCAGCTGTGAACACTTCCTTTGCGCTATAGTGCAGGACTGTCTGCGAGTAGGTGTAGCGCACAGTGACAGTACAGTTTTGGGTACACGGAGCCTCTAAAAATGTCACAACTCATTAGTAGCCTGACACCCTTAAGAGACTCTAGTGTTTTAATTACAGTAAAGGAGTTAATTACTGGCCTCTCAATGGATTTCTGTTTCTCACCCTCTGCGAGTCCAAGTTTCAAATACAGGAAGTACACTATTAAATATAATAGAAAAAAAGATGCTGACATGCTCACACACAATGTAAGGGAATGTACTTTTTTGTTGAAAACTTTTAATTGGATTTGTAGGTGGGATGGGTGTGAATCTATCTTTACTTGATTGTTATTCTTATTAATGAATGCCATTTTGAAGTAAACTTTACATTGGAAACCATTTATCATCATGTATTAGCCATTAGGGGTGTAAGAAAATATTGAAAAAAATCTTATATTATCGCGATATTATGTTTTGTGATACTCTATTTATTCTCAAAAACGCTGATCGATTTTTAATTAATAGGTCACATGCAAAGATTAACTCTGTTAATACTTTATTTCATTTGCAAAGAGATGCGCCCTCTCAGTGTATGTGCCATCTCATGATGTTGGATGTTACAGGGACTGTGATAAATGCAAATGCAGATCCCCCCTGTTCTGAGGGCATGAAAAGTAAACTTTTTTTACTCAGATTTTATGCATATGGTGGTGTGTTCTTTATCACCCAATTTGACCATTATCAGGCCATTAAATAGGCGTTATCTGTCGCTATAAGCACCATAGATGTGAATCATTAGGGGTCTACTACGCCTTCTGTGTTGTAAAAGTATAAAAGTGAAAGCGAAACTTAAAAGCATCACATTCTAACATGTTGTAAAACTGAATAAAATGTTACGTTTGGAACACAAGCAAAAAGGCTACTTTAGGTTTTGGCAACAAAAAAACATTGTGTTTTGGCTTAAAATAATTATGTTTCAAAAGTGAAACTTAATGCTTGTGAACCCAAATACAACTACGCATTGTTGTTTTCACACGGGATGCAAACCCCGATCGCCTGGGTGAAAACTCATTCATCTCCCCGACTTCCACCCCATATGGAATGTCAAGCGCCTACTACAGCGCCTGACTTCCGCTTCTACTCCTGTCATAATTACTACGGTCACTAGAGGTCACTGTCATGTTCTTTTATACTTTCCTTCAGTGATCTACCATGTTAAAACCTACTGGTGGGTGTAGTAGGCCCCTATTGACCCATATCTATGGGGCTTATAGCGACTGATAACACCTATTTAATAGCCTGACAACAATAAGCTGTCTTTAAACTATGACAGTTTTCCTCAAATTAGATTTAAAAAATCGCAATATATCGCCTTGCGTACAGTATGGCAATATATCGCAATATATTGTATCGTGACCCCTGTATCATGACGTATCGTATGGCCAGATTCTTGCCAATACACAGCCCTATTATCCATAATGGATACTTAGATAACTGTTTTACCTGTAAAATCACAGAAAACTAATCTGTTATTTGTAGATAAAAAACAATGATTCAGATTTCAGGTTGACCTTTAACATCCTTTTTCTGTTAGTATTAGATCCCAGGCTTTCCCCTTTTGGGAAGCATGTTTTACCTCTCCACCACCCTCTGAGTTGCATTTTATTCTGAATTCCTCTAATCCTTTGCAGCTTTACAGATAATTAACCCAGACTGTCATTTTACCCTGCACATCACCGCGCTTTTGATCTACCTTCCAGGTCAGGTAGCTGGGTAAACAGAGGAATTATAATAGCCTGTAAGTGTTATTAAGTACCTCGTTGTGCATGAGAGGATCAGGCACTTTTGCTTGTTTTGTTTGTTTTACTGGCGCATTTTGCTTTGTTTTGCTGATTGATCTTTACTTCTGCCTCGGTGCATCACCCAAGAGTGCACTGTGGTGTTTTAGGAAAGTATTAAGTCAAAGTGAGAGTACAAATATGAGCAAACTACAGGTGTGGTAACACAGTGCAAGCTGCACAATAAAGTAATATACTGTATGTGAAATGTCAGTGCCCGTCATGCAACATAAGCTTGAGCTTGATAATCAGTGGTGGAAATGAAATAAGTACTTTTACTCAGCAGACGTTTTGAGGGTGGCCCGAGTAGCAGAGGCTGCAGGGCACTCAGCAGGGGTTGTTTAGTTGAATATGTTAGTCCCGTCTGCCTGACTCATTGATCCTTTATCTGACTGCAAGTTAGAAACTATGGCCCCGACCATGGCTCTGAAACATCAGTAGTGCTGTGTATTGATAAATCCGTGGTGCTGAAGTACAGTAAGTTGTGGTTCAAAGGTTCAAATAGGTTGAAAGTTCAACGTTCTTTATTTGTCTAATGTCAATTCCAGCAAAGCAATCATTGGCAATGAAAATCTTTTGTCTCAGGTTCCTTCAACAATGCTCTTAAAATATGTATATATAAAAGGGGGAAAGCAAACAAGTAAATGTAAAAGCCAAATGATAATTTAAGGCATAAAATAGGGCAGTTAAAATAAATATAAACATAAGTAAATATAGAAAATTATAAATAGTAATGTAAAAATAAATTTGTAATTAAGTTGATGACAGTATTTCAGATATGAAAACTGAATATAAACAGGATGTAGTATGTACTGTATATGCATGATGAGAAGTGATATATGTACATAGAGGTGTAAACAGGAGTGTAGTATGTATTAATAAGTATTAAAAATACATAGAGGTTGAAGACATGAATGTAGTATGTATAGAGAAGTAGTATATATATATATATATATACAGAGGTGTAACAGTTGGTAAAACAGTAAGTAAAGTATATGTAAAGTGACAATGGTAAAGTGACAAGTGATGTGGTGTGTGATGAGACAGATTTGTAATTGCAACTTTTTCTCTGAGTCCTGTCCCATTTCGTCTTGGGTCTGTAATATTCTCAAACTATATAGCTAGGGGGATATTAAAAATTACAAAACCAAAAGAGTTGTGCATGGGGCGGTTCACCAGTTTGCGATTGAATGAAACAAACCGGCCGACACCAAGTACCGATCCGATACCAGAGTTTAATTAATAAGCTGTATGCCTCACTGTGTGGAAGTGACTGGGATCATTCTTTTATGTGTAGGGCAACATCAGGCTTGGCTTAAACATCGCTTTCCTAACTTTGTAAAACAAAATGTAATTAATAAATACATGTATATACATTTACTGAATTGTTACTTATTTATTTTATTTAAATTTGTCAAAACTTAAACAGGAATTCAAATTACAGTCTATAATGTACATAGTATATAAACATAGAATTGAATTTAATAGATTGGCCCCATTGTCACCAACTGCCGATCCAGCTATTTGAGTCAGTATCGGCCCGATATCCGATCCGGTATCGGTGCATCCCTACTTATAAATAAACAAAAATTGCAAATGAATAAAAAAGGAATCTAAAAAAAAAGTGCTGGATCAAACCTCAAGTCAATGAAACTTTGATCCTTTCATACTGATTATTAAATGTATTCCAGGCCAGCAAATTATGGCATATTATGATGGATGATCATCTTATAAATGCATAAAAAAAACAGGACAGTTATGGAAATAATGAAAATGCTATCATACTGGTCAGGTCACAAGAGTTTCTCTCATCAACATCACTGATGCACTTGAACACGAGTAGCTTTCATGTTATTGCGGACCAACCTAAGAAAACAAAAAAAAGTTTAGTGCTGGAAAGAGCAAAAAAAAATCTCATGGATGTTTGATCAAGTTCTGCGGCTGCAGCGGCTCTCCCAGCAGCTCGGCGAGCTTAATCTCACTTGCACCCTCATCAACACAACACAGAAGGGAACAAATTTACTGTTTCATCCTCATTCTTCCAGGCACGCCGAGGAGCTGTATACAGTACACACCAGATCAAAGCCTTAATTGAAAAATAATTATAGGTACTTAATCATAGAAAGCACTGGGCTAATTGAAGTGAAAACAAGGAGGCAAACGCAGACCCTCGGAATCGTGGCAGAAAGAGGATATTGTAAAAGCTTCTTCTTCAATCCCCATTGTCTTCCAGATTAAATAGGAGAGGGCTATTAGCAGAGTTAATTGGCTCTCTAATTTAGATCTCGCCCCACTGAAAGCATAACGGATGCGAGCCTGTCGACCAATGATGTGTGCACTCTGTCACACTGTCCTGCTGGACTGTGATTGGTTAATTGCTCAGGGATTTTTGAAGTTTTCTCTCATTCTTCAAATGTAACAGATTTGTTGGTGGTGGTGGTGGGGAGGGGGGTGCGTCCGTCTCCCTGGCTGCCCAGGTAGCATTCATTGTTTGAAGTGGGTGAGAGCTGGAACTCGTGTGACTCATTTAGCACAACTAGAGATCACTTGGACTGCCTTCTGGCTCATATTAAACCTGTTTTTTTAACCAAATGCTATAACAGTGTTGATTCCTTCTGATTTCTGTCATATGCAGCCTCACACATAGAAGGAAATGTGCACTGAAAGCCTGATTGTCCTCCTCGTGACCTGCTCATATTTTTGTAGAAGTTCCTGATGCCCTCAGAGAAATAGCACATTCACTCCGGGCCATGTTACGTGAAAGGACTTCTTATCACACTCCCAGCAAGTTTGCTCCCTGCTGCGACCGGCCTCCTGTGTTCTCTGCGCCCACTCTGCCCTCTAGTGTCTGCCAGGCAGCAGTGCACTGATTACTGAATAAAAATCCATTTAGACACCCAAAAGGTGGAAAGAAAGTAAATGGGCCATTTTTCTACCATTTTCCGAGACAGCCTTTCATCATTTCAGCACATCTCTTTCTAGTGTTTTCTTATTGTAGCCTGAGTGGTAATGGAGCTCTTGACTGGAGTTCAAAATAGAAGTTGGTGTGGAATTCTTCTTTCAAGGTCTGTCACCCAAACTTTTTTTTTTTAACAAAGTCAGAGAAAATGACGGCAGATTATGCTACACACACCCTGCCATATGACATACTGTTTGTGGGGACTGCATCAGGAAGGAATCACTATCAAGTTTTAACCCCTTAATATACTGTTTCTACTGAATCAGCTTTAAAGCTTCTCTAATATTTTTAGCCACCAAAGAGTATACTGTAGAAGCAAAGAAACAAAACTCTGGTGCCTCTTTGACAACAGGCAGTAAACATGCTAGCAGCTTAGCTCGCCCTTTGCAGGTCACACCGGTCTGTCAAAGTGTCACATACAGTTTATTTCCCTCAGGAGTTGGTGGAGACCAAAACAGAGTTAAAGGGAGAGTGAATATTGGACATTCGCCAGGTGGTCACAAACACAAAATCAAATGCTTGACATTTAAATAGGCAACTGTTTGCTAACACATTTGCCATGTCATTTTTCTAAGATGATAATATGTCAGTGTTGTGTTAACAGCAGTAGGCAACCTCCAGTTCTGAAAAGTGAAGCCAATGAGGAAGTCCCTTAAACTTGCATTCTCTCTATTAGCCAGCAGGGGGCGACTCCTCTGGTTGCTAAAAGAAGTCTGATTGTATAGAAGTCTATGAGAAAATGAGCCTACTTCTAACTTGATTTATTACCTCAGTAAACATTGTAAACATGAGTTTATGATCTCAATCGCTAGTTTCAAGTCTTCTTCAATACAGCATGATGTTCATTTAGCAAATTATGGTCCCATTTAGAGTCAAACAGACCATTAAACAGAGTATGATTTAGGGCGTGGCTACCTTGTGATTGACAGGTCGCTAACACGGCGTTTTCAGTTCATTAAAGTTAGTTGTAACATTTTGGTTGTCTAAAAATGTCTTATTCAGCATTTGTTTGTACTTAGCTCCACCCTCTTGTGTCACTTCTGGTTGCAAAAAATCAAGATGGCGACGGCCAAAAACTAAAATGGCAACAGCCAAAAACCAAGATAGCAATAGCCAAAATGCTGAACTCGAGGCTTCAAAGCGGCAGTCCACAAACCAATGGGTGACTATGTCCACTTCTAATGTACAATCTGTGGTTGACAGTTTGTTGTGCAGCCCCAAAGTGAACACAAAAAAAGCAATGAGTATAGAGTTAAGATAGTAAAATGATCTTATTCCATATTGTCTGACTGTATCATCCGTATCCGTGTATTCTGTATCAGCTTGTTCCAACTCTTCATTACACTGTATGACGTTTACACAGAGTGAAATATTCAAATCTAAGACTACATGTTTTTTTTATGGCTGAACCATTCCAGAGGAAATATTCCAGATGCCTTGTGCATAATTTTATACATTTTATACTTGTTCCCCCAAATTCAGCCTAACATTTTCATTAATAATATGAAGTTCTGTGGGTTTAACCAAAAGTTGGGTGACGGGCATGCATTTGTATTCCCACTGGGGGGGGTATAACAACACTCAGCACTGATTTAGTGCTTCTTACAGTACTTATAAAAACATTTTTATTATTCACGGCAAAACCACCATCTTCACAATAAACACATCTTATGATCGTGGCTACTTGGCAAATACATATGTGTGAAGTATAGTTTCTCTTTTCATGTATATGTGTAGGGCAGCTCACGATAAGCAAACAGTGGCTCCTACAGATGCTGGAAAAGTTGTTTGCTTAAGGTTCAGCCTGCTGGGGGACAAATGGCTTTGCACAGCAGACGGTAAAAATCATTAGCGCAGCATGCTACTGTTATTTCTATTGACAGTGATCAAATCAGGACGTCTGTGTGGCTGTGTGTGCGAGAGAGAGAGAGAGAGAGAGAGAGTAGTGTATGCTTCACTGGGTGGGTTATTTGAACTACTTTCACAATCCTTTCATTAGTGATTTACTGTGCAAAGTCTGCATTTAAACATATTTATTTAACCTTTTTTTTAGCTGTGGTTACGTTTTAGGTATATATACATATTTCCCATGTCATATTATTCTCAAATTACGAAATAATAATTTGATAATTGTCGTATTTAACATTGAATGAAGTTAATAAATACATTTTTTTGTATCATAATTGTCAAATAATTATACTGTTAATGTTTAAATTAAGTGGGAAAAATATCCAAACCTATAACACAATTTTTATCCTGAGACACCTGACTTTGGCTTGAGTTTAAAGGTTCAATTTTGTATGTTTACTATACAGTATATGTAAATACTATAATAATATGTTTTACTTTGGCCCCAACACAGTTTCGATGCTGTCCTGGTGTCCCAAGTTCTCCTCGTCATATCAGCCACAGGCAAATTGGTTTCAGTTCACTACAATCATATCAGTATTTACTTTTGCCTGACTGGCTGCTGGTGCCACAACGATACAGAGCACCCAGCCCAACAACAGTGTCATCTAGTATCGCTCAACACCTGTAACCTGTAAATGTGCTTTCAAAACAAAATAATTTAGCTTAAGTTATACATTTGTACGTAATAATACTGAAAAAAAGTATCCATAGTATTCTAAAGAATACTGTTTAATATATCAAGACGTCAAGAGGCATGAACAAACCAACTGAGATAATACAAGCATACATTTTTGTGGTTTCAAGCCCATATTAATGCCTTATTTCAGGGTGTTTCTTTAACTCTTCTTATCCTGTATCAAAACAGTGTCAGTGTTACCTTGGAATTTGTAAAGTAGACAGACAACTTTAGATGGGAAAACATTTTACATGTCTGAGTATCCTGCCTGGTATTGCTACATCCCAGCCCATCCCATCACATTCAAGTTTCCCCCAATAGGCTATGACTCAACCAAGAAGCTGTCAACAGGAACCAGTATGCTGGATGATTTGTCAACCGTTAAAAATGCGAGACTGAATGTTGAATGTCAGGAGATAAAGAAACATGAATGGCAGCCAATGGGATATTCAGGCAGGAACAGCTCTTTTAAAGCCCCTGAAAGTCTGATATATTTCTCTAAAACTTTAAATATTCATGACTAAATAAGCAACAATCAAATATAAAGTTAGAAAAAAACTACCTTGTGTTACCCTAGATGTTGTTTATCAAACAATAGTTTGGGGAATATGCTTATTCACTTTCTGACGGAGCGTTAGATGAGGTCATATCTGAGAAATATTATATCTGTCCGATGCATGTAGGGCTACAGCTACCAGGTGGTTAGCTTACCACAAAGACTGGAAACAGAGGGAAACAGCTAGCCAAGTTCTGTACGAAGTAGGACTTTCATCTCATTTATTTAATCCACACAAAAACCGAAGTGTAAAAACAACAATTCACCAACAATTATCCATTCTGGGCTACTGTAGAAACATGGCAGAGCAACATGGCGGACTCTGTGAAGAGGACCCGTTCCCTGTGTAGAGGGCTCATGCTAAGGTAATTAAAACACAATGATTCTTGTTTTATTTAGGGTGATTATACACTAATGAAAAACATAGTTAGGAAAATTACTCCATTTATGCCAATAGATGCCCTGAAATCCTACACACTTTCCTTTAAAGGTCCCATATCATGCTCATTTTCAGGTTCATACTTGTATTTTATGTTTCTACTAGAACATGTTTAGATGCTGTAATGTTCAAAAAAACTTTTATTTTCCTCGTACTGTCTGCCTGAATATACCTGTATTTACCGTCTGTCTGAAACACTCCATTTTAGCTAATTTCAACAGAATTGCAACGGAATTGCGTTGCTAGGCAGCAGCTTGGGTCCATGTTTACTTCCTGTCAGCTGATGTCATTTACCTACACTGCAACCAGAAATAAACTGAGACACATTTAGAATGCTTACATTTAAAATGTGAAATGTTGTACAGTTGTGACATCACAAATTACAGAAATATGACAGCATGTTTCAAACGCACAGTTCTTGAATATGGGCTGTGTGTATTTCTCCATGGATTGAGCATTTCCATACTTTGACAGTATTTATAAAGGACTTAAACCTGCTTTATAATAAAGAAGACATGAAAATCTCACTTTTTACAATATGGGACCTTTAAGAGCCCCAACACTTAGCTATTGAATTGCTTCATCGGGATTGTGTGGTTGTGGTTTGATCAGATTTGATTGTCAAGGCAACATAAACACAGCACTACTCAGGCATTATCACATTTTGATTAAATTATTGCTGAATTCTAATTGATGCACATATGTACGTGCCACCTACTGTAATTTTTTACCATTGATTCAAAACAATGAACACAGACAATAATAATATAGGGTAAACCTGGGTAAAAAGCCCTACTTAAGAACAATGTCTATTTTCTTTTAAAATAGGCTATATATAATTTGAATATCAACATAAGCAATATAAGCAAATAAACACAAGTATGGGGTAATTTTGCCTCATGTCATTTTGAGCTATACAAACTTGGTATTTATGCATATTTATGCAAAAACTTGATTTTCAAATTTTGACGTTGCTCTTACTTTAACTGCAACATAAATGTTACATAACACAGTATTCAGTATTCTTTCAGTAACAGCAAGCTAATGTCGCTAGCTATAATGTTATTATTGTAACATAAATTCCAGTAGTTAGGTAATAATACATTTCTTATCATTGCTTCGCTATTATGTTGTTGTGTTAGAGGATGGTGTACATCAGTGGGCAACCTCCGGGTCTGAAAAATGAAGCCAATGCGAAAGTGCCCTAAACTTGCATTCTATCTAATAGCCAGCAGGGGGCAACTCCTCTGGTTGCAAAATCTGGTCTCAATCTCTAGTTTCAAGTCTTCTTAAATACAGCATGATGTTCATTTAATAAATTATGGTCTCATTTAGAGTCAAATAGACCATAAAACAGGGGATGCTTAACGGCGTGGCTACCTTGTGATTGACAGGTCGCTACCACGCCGTTGCCCGGTCTGGATGTTGTACGTGTTTTTGTCTTTGAATTTTAACCCTTTCACAGTGTGTTTTCAGTTCATGAAAGTTAATTGTAACATTTTGGTCGCCTAGAAATGTCTTATTCGATGTTTGGTTGCACTTAGCTCCACTCTCTTGTATCACTTCTGGTTCCAAAAAAAAAAGATGGCGAAAGGCCAAAAATCGAAGATGGTGACGGCCAAAATGTCGAACTTAGGGCTTTTTTGTTCAAACTAATGGATCACCTTCAATCTCATTAACGCTAATAAAAAGTTAATAAAAATTAATAAGTTTGTATATCCTTATAAAAAAACCCACACTGTTGTACTGTCAGAATATTATATTAAATTTCCTCAAAACCACTTCTTTTGATTTCCTCCCACCAGTAAAGTATTTTTGACACTATTCAAAGACTAGCAAGGCCACTATCATCCAAGAAAAGAGCTGAAATGAAAATTGGCTCTATACAGTCGTCAGAAGGGGAATAACAGAAACTGTTGTAACTTTGGAAGAAATTGTGTGTTCCTGTAGAACCCCACCGCTCATAGAAGCTGATTGAGAAAATAGGTTTTCAGGGCCTTTACGCTTGATGGCTTGAATTCAAAACAGCTTCTACCAATAACAGTTTTGAATTTAGTTTGAATTTAAAGTAGTAATAAGTAGTAAGTCTGCCAACAGAGGACTTAAGCAGCAGCTGAACAGGTTTTTGACAAACACCAATTGCATTAAAAAAACATTGAAGTGACTCACCCTTTACTGACCAGAATTAGCAAGTAACATTAATCATATTTTACTATTACGCTCCACCCAACTCCTTCTGTACATGACTGGGCTGTGTGCAAACAAGCAGGGTCACTGCTGAAGTCCTTCTTGACTTCACACCCGCCGATATCATATTCAAACACAGCCGCAGTGCTGAGGAGGAAGAGGCCATTCGTTAGCTTTTGAATCCAGAGAGAGTGTGACATTTTTATTTTCCAGCAGCAGAGAAAAGACAACACCATGGCAGCCACTCTCTGTCAGGTGATGGGCTTCCTTCTGAGCTTGTTAGGGTTGGCGGGAATAATCGCAGCGACGGGGATGGACCAGTGGGCCACCGAAGACCTCTTTGACAACCCCGTGACGGCCGTGTTCTCATACTCGGGCCTGTGGAATTCATGTGTCCGGCAGAGCTCCGGCTTCACAGAGTGCCGACCGTATTTCACCATTCTGGGACTGCCAGGTATGTTTTTTATTTGTCATTAGCAACATAGAACCAACATGGACGAAAATAAATAAATAAATAATTAAATAGAATTTAGCTAAGATTAACCAAATGTAACTATATAGCCACATCTACCGAATCTAAACAGGTCAATATGGCTGCATATTTTATGTTCTATTATGTAGTTACTTATTTGTGTTACACTAGAATATTGGTTAGTTATTGGGGAAAATATTGGTAGAAAGTTGCCATTGGTAAAAAAAAAAAATGGATGCACCGAGAGGAATAATATCGAACCAATAATATCGTCAACTCAATGTTTCCGTAGAATGATGGGAAAATAATGATGAAAGGTCAAACCACACCCTTCGTTATTAAAAAGGGGTGGAAATTGTCATCGCCACTGTTTCCCCGAAACTCGGACAAAGACTCGTGAAGATTAGGTAAACATCTGATAAGACCTGTTCCTTGTTGAAGCACACATAAAGATAAGCGGGAACTCAGGCCCTGCCATTTCACGACTCCGTGACATTGGTGACAGCTTTGTTTTTAGCGGGACATCTAAAATGGCGGCCTCGATGATTCAGTTGATAGGATTCATGTTGTCCGCGCTGGGGCTGTTCTTAATATCAGCTGCAACAGCAATGGACATGTGGAGCTTGCAAGACAGATCTTTTACAGTCGTAACCAATTTTTTCACTTATTCTGGCTTGTGGAACACGTGTGTAGGGACATCCTACGGCACAACGCAGTGCAGGCCTTATTTTACCATACTAGGACTGCCAGGTAAGAGAATTACACTCAGAGAGTAAAAGACATTTATCGAACATTTCTCCACATGTTGGATTAAGGAGAACATTTTCCAAAAGGACCTTGGAAGGTACTTTAGGGCAGATTTTCTCCATTTCTCTCCTGCATAAAAATGCAGTGGACTGCAGAAAAGATGGTGTCTCTCCGGAATCAAATGGAAATTTGATGAGACATCCAAAGCTTAGCTGAGCAAGCACAAGCTTTACCGGAGTGTCACACAATGTAAAGTACATTTCCACACTCTGTACTTAACGGCTGAATGTAGTGTAGAGCATATTGTACATAAGGTCTTAAAGGCTTAAGTCTAGAATAATACAGGTACAATATCTCAGGCCACTGAAAGACGGCATTTGGGTCAATATGTTTTACTAAATGGTGCCTTGATTTATGAGTTTTTATACCGCTGCTGCTAAAAAAGACAACTGTTTTTGTCTTTCTTAATTTACTTTTAATTTATTTCAATTGTAAATGAATGCCATGAGTGGTTAGCTCTCAAGTAAGAAGGAACTAAAAACCTTTTAGCACCCACACCCTAAAGTAATTTATTTGTTTTTTGTATATATGTATGTGTGTGTAAGGATTTATGTATGTATGTGTCTGAGTGTATTTCTACTCTGGACTGCCTTTGTATGAAATGCTGCTAGAAATCTTGCTAGACAAATACAATTTGAACCTGAGCTATTTTAGATTAAGAACTCAGGAATGAGTTTTTCTTTCATATCAAAGATATAACCAATTTAATTTTTTTTTTAAATGAGGATATCTCTTGTTTTTTTAACATCTTCAGTGGAATACTTGAAAATGCTGCTCTGTTACAAGCGTATTCAAGTACAGAATTAACAGGGAAATATACTTACAGTATGAAAAGTATTGTGTTATATTATGTACTGTATATCTTATATAAAGGATTATCATTATTGATGCATTAATGTGTCAGCAGCATTTTGTGTTGTAGCTGGTCGAGATGGAGCCAGTTAGATCTAGGGATCCGGCTTTTTTTTAGTCCCGATACCGATACCTGTGCTTTGGGTATCGGCTGATATACCGAATACCGATCTGATACCAGTGTTTAATTAATAAGCTGTATGCCTCACTGTGTGGAAGCGACTGGGATCATTCTTTTATGTGTCAGGAAACATCAGGCTTGACTTAAACATCTAAAATATAGTGAATTGTTATTTACTATTAAAATAATAAATCGTACTCCAGCAACTTGGTAAAAGATCTTCAAAATTAACAATTGGAATTACAATTCAGGTATAAACCTTTTTAATGTAGGAATTCAAATTCAAATATATCATGTATATAGTATATAAACATAGAATTGAATTTATTAGATTGGCCCCATTGTCACCGATATACAATCCAGCTATATGAGTCAGTATCGGCCTGATATCAAATCCGGTATCGGTGCATCCCTAGTTATATCCTGTTTACTTTGTTGTTTTTTGTAAAAACGCATCATCATTTATTTAATTATCAAATGCTTTTTTTATGGAAAACCTGCAAAGTAATTAGTAACTGTCAAATAAATGTAAAGGAGTACAAATATTTTCCTCTGAAATGAAGCAGAGTTGAAGTACCTCACAATTGTACAGTATGTGAATAAATGTATTTTCCACTACTCTACATTGACAGCTTGCAAATCCATTTTATGAGCAAATAACGTGATGAGAAATGTTCTGAATGGTATAATTTTGACTTCCAGCTCTGCTCCAAGCCGTGCGGGCCCTGATGATTGTTGGCATTGTTCTCGGAGCCGTCGGCTGTCTGATCGCCATATTCTCACTGAAGTGCTTGAAAATGGGGAACATGGAGGACAACATTAAAGCCACGATGACTCTGACATCTGGGATCATGTTTCTTCTTGCAGGTGCAGTAATGTTCATGATCCTGCTGTTACATCTAAACCATTGTGCACGAATTCCATCGTTTGCTCTTAATTTGTAGGCATCTGTGGCATCGCTGGGGTGTCGGCCTTTGCCAACTTGATTGTGCAAAGCTTTCGGTTCACGACATACTCCGATGGTGGGTTCAGCAGTTATGGAGGAGTGGGTATCGGCGGACTCTCAGGATCTCTGACTCCAAGGTAAAGTCAAATTAAGATGACGTTTTATCTGCAACAGCGGTGTTTCCTAACTTTTTTTCTGGGGACCCACTTTTTAAAAATGACAAACCATCTTATCTTACCTTATCTAGAAATCCTGAAAAGAGCAAATTTGTGCGTAAATGAACGTTCCTGACCATTTTTACTGCCATTTCTACATCACCTTATATTATCTTGAATAGGTAAACAAGTCACAAGAGATATACGTTTGATAAATCACAAATGCATTTTATGCATGTGTTATTGAAAAAATGTGCACACGTTAAATAGTTTACAAATGAGACCAAATAAATGCATTTAGGTGGAGTTAACAGGCTCTCGTTTTTTCCCTCTCAATGTACGCTAGCCTTTAGATTCAGTGTAATAGAGTGCTGCAGGAATGAGTCCTAAAACCTAGAAATGAGTTAGCATTTTAGCGCTTCCGGTTCCTTCGTCTGGAAGTCAATGGGTTTATTGAATGGGTTTTTAGTTAGATGCCTGAAATAAAGTCTGTGGTTAACACAAGCTGAAGAGAATTTAACGTTTTCTTCTAAGACATAAAATACATCAATAAATACCCCACTGATGAATTTTGAAGCTTTTACGTGTCTTAAAAAAGACGAATGCTAACAAGTGGCTAAATGAGACTGCTAAACATCACCACACCGACTCGTCCACCTTTACAGCCTCGTTGTGTACATTCACGCTCATGTGACCGTGGTGTAGTTTGTTTATAGCCTAACGTTAGCTTTTTACTTCTGGCGATTGCATTTACGCTTCAAAAATCATAAAAGTGGTGTTCATTTGTGAAGATTATCTTGCTGAACAAAACGTGTAAGTATCATAAAGGTGTTTGCCGCAGAGCTGATTTTCTACAATAATCCAAAACCCAATGGGAAAAAAAATACGTCAACCCTGGAGCACTCTATAAATCGGCTCCAATTATCAGAATAACACGAACATTCAGGCTCCCTCATGTGGCTCAAAGGTGTACTGCAGATATACATCTTAAATAAAAGACGATGGAAGAAAGTCTGCAAATTTGTTTAGCAACCCTAATAAACTCTGAAAATATGATTTACTGAACCCATTGTTTTCATTCAGGTACACGTTTGGGCCCGCTCTTTTCGTGGGCTGGATCGGCGCAGCTATCTTGGTCGTTGGAGGCATCTTGATGTGTTTGGCCTGCCGTGGAATGACTTCAGATAAACAGCAACGGTACGTTCCATCAATTTGTGACCTTTTCTGACCTTTAATAACAGAACCGGAGGAGACGGCAGCAACTTTGAACAGAACTTCTCTCTTCCTGTACGGTAAAGTACAGGAACAGGAACAGAAATGTCTAGTAAGCAGGCGCTACATGCAAAATATTGGTGCAGATTGTATGTTCACTGCTATAAAATAAAGCCTTGGCTTCTGACAAAGCTGAACAACAATATAAAGCACCCCCTGGATCTATTCTGTTTTGCTGTGGGGCACTAAAAAAAAAATCTTAGTTCCTTTTGAAAGTTAAGGACACATACTCAGCAAAATGTAAATGCAAGTCATTGGCGTTTTTTTCTCTGCATATATAATGCAGAGTTGCAAATGCTTACAAGGCTGCTTGCAAAACAATACACAGAAGTCCTTATATTCTTCTTTTGGTCACACTATTCCTTGTAAATATGTTTTCAATCCTATTGTTTTTTTTTTTATATATATATATATTTATGAGTGGTGAAATATCCAGAGACTGATGAGAAGCAAGTGTGAGATTGGATGTTATAATTCACTCCAGCAGCTTAAAAGATGTCAAACTAGACTCTGTGTGCTTGACTGTCTTTTTTTTTTTTAAAAGTTGCTTATTATCTGATCTTCTTCAGGTACGATGGGATGGCCTACAAAGCCTCCTCTCACCACACTGTCTACAAGGCTGACACCAGACCCCGTCAGAACTACAATGACTCCTACAAGGCCCAGAGTATGGACGGAAGGCAGTCCAACCAGAGATTTGACTACGTGTAGAATCATTTCACTCTTATAGATACCTCTCATTTACTGTATATTCTGCTGCTCTGTGATGATCTGCGAGTTTTTCTCTTGTTTTGGCCAGCATTCATGGGAAGAGTGGTTATTTTTTTTTTTTATTTCTCTCTACTTTAATTTGGCTGAACTGCTGAACATTTAAGGTATTTTTTTTGTATTACTCTTTTTTAATAACATCTTATTATCCTAATTATCAAACGCTGTTTTGTGATTCATATTGTGATATTTTTGTGTCAAATAAAAAAAGATTCTTATTTTGTCTAATGTAAAATTCCCCACGACAGCATGCAACACAAAATAAAGATATTGGCAGACTAATTAGAAACTTGGAGGCCAACCTAATCAAATAACATTGGTTAGGTTAGCCTAATCGGATACAAGCATACTGTATGTCTCCATGTATTTCACCATGATTTATGCATCACTAAAGGAAAAAGAGTCACACCACACAAACTAATTCTGGTTGTTACTAACACCCGATAACTGCCAGATGTAGCTGACTGAACCAACAACAAAAGTAACGTTAGCTTGCTAATATAGCACACATTTTTAAACTGGAGAGGAAAAGATGTGATAATATGTTCGATATCTTACCTGACTTCATCAAAATGCTGTTGTAAGCTTTTGTGAAATTATATTTCATTAAAATGAACCCAACGTAGTTCAAATTATAAAACTAATAATGCTAATACCTTTAATAATAGCTTGAATTACCTTAAAGGTCCCATATTGTAAAAAGTGAGATTTTCATGTCTTTTACATTATAAAGCAGGTTTAAGTGCTATATAAATACTGTTAAACTATCAAAACGCCCAATATACGGAGAAATACGCACAGCCCGTATTCAGAAATTGCGCATTTCAAACAAGCTGTTAGGATTTCTGTCCATTTGTGATGTCACAAATATATAATATTTAGACCATTACACGGTTTTAAATGTAAACATTTTAAATGTGTCCCAGTTTATTTCCTGTTGCAGTGTATGTAAACAACATCAGCTGACAGGAAGTGAACATGGACCCAAACTGTTGCCTAGCAACGCAATTCCATTGAAATTCCATTGAAATGCACTAAAACAGAGTGTTTCAGACAGAGGGTGAATACAGGTATATTCAGGCAGACAGTACGAGGAAAATAATGTGTTTTTTTAACATTACAGCATGTAAACATATTCTATTAGAAACACAAAATACAAGTATGAACCTGAAAATGAGCATGACAGGGGACCTTTAATAACGTTGGTTAGGTTAGCCTAATCAGACACAAGCAAGGCTGTAGGCAAGTCAAGACTGAGTCCAGAGCAATTCAAGTCCTGTTCAAGACCATAATAGGCAATAGTGCCTTTCTAATGTTAATATAGGCTAGTGATTAATGCATTAGGATGGACAAAAATAATCTGTCTATAAACAATATTGATCGATCTTCTAACATCAAACTAATCAATGCTTAGAGTTTAGGTTTGAGGATCATTACAGTCAAACATTACGTCCCTTAACAAACCTTGAATTTTATCTGATATTTGCTGACGTTTCTACCCCGGGATCATATGCCCACAAGCAGGGACATTTTCATTCAATTCTCATTTTCAATTTATTTATTGAGATTATTATTTATGCAAATAGAATGGACAAGGAAATAGGTGTGCTGCAGCACCTCCTAAACCAAACAACCAACTGATAAAGTTTAAAGTTAGTGTTTTCTCCGGGAACAACTTGACCAGTTGTCAATAGCCGAGCCCAAGACCAAGACAAGTTTACAACAAGGAACGAGTCCAAGACAAGTGCACAACTCTAAAAAAGTGGACTTGGACTTGAGAGCTAATTGCTTTTGATTAGACAGCGCATGTTTGTTATCAACTGATTTACAAAGTCTTGACTAGCTTAGGACACTTCTATAGTTTTAACTGTGCTACCCAATTCACTAAATCCCTAATTTGAAACTAGCTTGCTGTTCCTAAGAATTTAGGGAGGACTTTTATGCACAAACTTAGTGGTGGATTTACGAATAACACCTGCAACCCGGTCCTGATATCATATTAAGAATGTATATAGTATGTATTAGTATATTTTTATAGGTGTGATTGCACTTATATAAAGTAACATCTCTAAATAAATAATAATAACTATAAATATAATAAATATAACTATAAAGACATGCATACTCTGACTGTTTCAGAATGTAATTAAATATTTTAACAGAAAAATATTTAACACATTTTAAATAAGTGGAAATGTTTCACACATGAAAGAAATGTAGGAGAAAATGAGAGAGAGCATCAAAACATCTGAAACAAATAACCCTATTGATTATTATGTTGTTGTTTATCCTATTAGTGTTATCAATAGAAAATGCAGAGGTCATCAGTTTATCCACGCTAGTTACCTGTTATCTCCAGCCCTCCAGCACCATATGATGAATCAAATAATTGTCACATTATTTCCGGGTAATTGAATAACGTAAATGGTTCCCCTCAGATAGACAATGCATGTTTGATGTAAGCCTTTATCACACGGTCAGACGCTGTGCGCTGTATGTATATATATATATATATATATAGACCGGTCTTTGATACCAAGGCAACACACTTCCTGTGACTCCTTTGGGATCTGTCTTCATTTCCCAGGGAACATGGAGAAAAGGGTTTAGATGATTTGCATGAAATCACATTTTTTTGATAATACAATTAATTGAAGTAATAAGTAGGTGGTAATATTTAATCACACTTAAAGTGTGTCATTCATTGTTCTAATTAAATTGAGGCAAAGTAATGGCTCTGGATTAAGTAGGGATGCACCGATATATCGGATATCGGGCCGATACTGACTCATGTGGCCGATCTATTCAATTCAATTCTATGTTTATATATACAATATATACTGGAATTGTAATTCCTGTTAATTTTGAAGATTTTTTATCAAGTTGCTGGTGCAATTTATTATTTTAATAATAAATAATTCAATAAATTCATATCTATGTTGTTACATTGTGTTTTACAAAGTTAAGAAAGCAATGTTTAAGTCAAGCCTGATGTTCCCAGTCACTTCCACACAGTGAGGCATACAGCTTATTAATTAAACACTGGTATCGGATCGATGCTCGGTATCGGGACTGAGAAAGTTAGTTCAGTGCATCACCAGTATTAAAACAATGTGACAAACCTTTTTAAAGCTCCGTTGTCTTTTTCAGAGTGTCCTCTGTGTTAGAGGAGGCAGGCTTGGCTTCCAGTTTGGCTCATGGATTGAGAGAGTTTGTGTGAGGCAAGATTGGGAGTTGTTGTAACACTTCTGTACAAGTTCTTTAGATATTTTCTAATGCACAGCAGATTGTGGAAGATTTGATAGAAAGATTTGATTCTAACTACCTGCCCTGTTATGAACATCAGATGTTCCACTTGGGATGGATGTATCAATAACAACAGTCCTTGTGAAGTCCAGACTTCAATTTCGTTAACAAGAGGATTGTAACGGTGAAACGCTGATTAAATCTCTTCATCAACTTCATCAATCATTTGTTATGTTTCTTAAAACTAAACCTGTTATTAAGTCTTTCATGTTAATGTGTCTCGTATGTCACACAGATCACAACTTGCATTTTTTTTTCCAGAAAAGGTTATTCAAAATTTGACTTTCTTATCTCAAAAAAAGGTGTTGTTTTTGGTGGTTTTAAATGGTGACTCCTGTCATACAAGTGATGATCAAACAATCTCATAGCTATGAAGCTTCTTTTAGCTCAAGACAATCATATAGTCAATCCCATTTTTGCTGTTCTTAGTCTCCCAGAAATTAAATAATTATGTAATTTGTATATTAGTAGTTTTTTTAATTATAAAAGATGGTGCGAAAAAAAAAAGATCCACCAGTATGATATGTATAAATTGCAGCCACATTATGAACTGATCTCTCTAAGATTTGGCCCCCATGAACATTTTGTAAACTTTAGTCTACTGCTGACTTTTAGTTCCAGTTTACTCAGATGAAAATCACTTTTTCTTGGTAAGGTTGGACCATGTATAGATCCAACCAATATATCCTCATCCTTGGTACTCTGGCACCACCTACTGGCTGACATAGGCATCACTGCTCTGTTGGTGTTATTGAAGCATGTTACATAGAACTCCTGTAAGAATCAAAATCAGAAATACTTTATTGATCCCCGGGGAGAAATTGGGAGGTTACAGTTGGTCTCTTACAAAGCATAAGAAATTTAATAAATAGAAATAAAGGAGTATGTAACATGTAAATGATGTACATAATGTTACAATATGTAATACAGTATATGTAGAGAAATATAAATAAATAATACTAATAAGAAGAAATGAGAAATATAAGAAATATGTACAAATATGTGCATCAAACACAAACAATATATTACCACAGTGTCGATAAGTAAATAGAAGATCCCAGACGCCCTGCTTCTTCTTTTTACTATCCTTCTTTTTACAGATCACCCACTTTGACTTGGTATTGATCTTGAGATACACATAGTGCAAAATTAAAACAAGCTTTGTAGCTACGCCAGTTAAATATATTTCGGTTACTTTTTTGGTGTAATTTACTTGCATAATGTCAGGAGCCTGACAATCACCACCGCTTACCACATTAGCCCCAAATAATTACAGTGAGGCATTTCTCGCATACAGACTGTGACAAGATGATGATTTCAAACATTACATGAAAAATGTGACAAGATGAAAAATGTGACAAGATGATGATTTCAAACATTACATGAAAAATGTTGGCAAACCTGTAAATTAGCACAAAACTTCTCATATATTACTAGCAGTTAAATAAAAAATGCTCAGGAACTTGCATTGAATTATTATTTAATTGTTATGTAATGTCTGTGTTGTTTAGTTTTTCAACTTTGCCTCAGTCTCTCTCAGTTCTAACAGTATCTCCTATAGCAAAGTGTCAGGTCTTAGCAGCAGCAATGAAGAAGTTAAAGTGACACTGGATTAGAGTGGAGCTATACTGTACAGTTCTAGGTGCTGTTGTCAATGGAAAATGACTTGAGGTCAGACAACAGATGTGTTCCAGTCCAGGCAGAACAAACTTTGAAGGTAAGTAGTGAAACAATGAAGCTGGGCAGCAGTGGGTGGAACCTAGCATCAAGTTATAGCTACATTAATCTCATCAGTAATAATATACACATTAAAGAGCAAAGGAGATAAAAGAGGTACAGTGTTATCATAATTCAAAACTTTCTTGGTCAAAAACCAAGATAATTGGTCCGTGTTATAGTCAGTCTTGGTCTTTCAAACAGCCCAAGTATATTTTACAGGTTTTTATGCCTCCACGCCGTTGACAGCTGTGGTTGGAGGCAATATGTTTTTGCGTTGTCCATCTGCCCGTCCCATTCACCTGGAGAGAATTTCTTCAAATTGTGCACAAACGTTGACCTAACATCCATCCAATTCTCATGAATGTGATATCTTGCCTTGAGGGAATTTCTTAGAATTTGGCACATACATCCATTTGGAGTCAAGGATGAACTGAATAGATTTTGATGGTCAAAGGTCAAAGGTCAAAGGTCAAGGTTACTGTGACCTCACAAAACACATTTTTGGCCATATCTCAAGAATTAATATGCTAATTATGACAGTTTCACACAAATGTCTAACAGGATAAAATGATGAAGTGAGGACATTTTGGACAGACATGGACATAAACTGCAACTTGACTAGTTGCATATAACCACAAGGCGTTAGTTCTAGTTAGGAGAATGAGTCTGACTTCTGCCAGGCAACATTTTTACAGTAGAGGATCTAATGTCTAACGTTGAGAGATCCCATTTAATCTGGGACTGAGGGAATTTAAGATTTCCGATATTCCCTTTAGACAGAAGATCTGTACCGGATAATAATGATTCAATACAGTTACCGTGCAGCTTCAATGACAAAGACGATAATTAAACCTAAACATCAAGGTAAACCACCAGATATAATATATTAGAAGTGATATAGGTTTACTTTTCACACTAGTAGACTGACTTGTCCATTCTACTGGCTGCTTGCCTATTGTGCTATTGTGTGTATTGTTTACTTAATTAGCATAGCCATGTGTGAGAGGGCTTGATTTGTATTAAAAGGGGAAATGAGAGGCCTGACGAGGTCACACATTGCCTCAGATAAAGGGATGGTTCCGCTTCATCTGGAAAAGTCAAATGTACGTATTTTTTCATTTGTTTTCTGGCCTACACTTTGCATGTTTATTCATTTAGATTGTGTGTTAATGTGCCTTTTACGTTCTTAACTGATTTGCAGACTTTACACTCTCCATAAGGCTTCAATTGTACTTGTACCATTGCAAGTACAATGAAGAAAGTTCCAGAGAGATGATGCCTTGAGTCCAGAGTGATATGGTTGGGGGACCTTCTCATAACTAATATTTTTCTAGGAGCTCACGGACATAGAAATGAATACTATGTTGAAAAGAATAACTGATTAGTTATAATTATAAGTAGGGCTGTCATAGTTAACGTGATAATAACGTGTAAAAGCAAAATCGTTTCAACACCACTGATTTCTTTAATGCATTAACGCAACTTGCAATTTTTAATTAACCTCTTAAAAATCTGATAGGATGCTACTGAAGATACTGGCATCATATGAAACTAGAAAACATAAGGAATCCATTGGTATCAACCATGTCATACTAGCTTGTTGCGAAGGAGGCTAAATAATGCTCCAAACTTATGGCATGGCCATTTTCAGAGGTGTCTCTTGACCTTTGACCTCAAGATGTGTGAATGAAAAATGGGTTCAATGTGTACCCACGAGTCTAGTCTTTGGGCAAGTCATAGTCAAGTCAGCATACTGACACACTGACAGCTGTTGTTGCCTGTTGGGCTGCAGTTTGCCATGTTATGATTTGAGCATATATTTTTTTATGTTAAATGCAGTACCTGTGAGGGTCTCTGGACAATATTTGTTGTTGTTTTGTGTTGTTAATTGATTTCTAATAATAAATATATACACATGTTTGCATAAAGCAAGCATATTTGTCCACTCCTGTGTTGATAAGAGTATTAAATACTTGACAAATCTCCCTTTAAGGTACATTTTGAACAGATAAAAAATGTGTGATTCATTTGCGATTAACCGTGATTAACCGTGATGGACAATCACGCAATTAAATATTTTAATCGATTGGCAATCCTAGTTGGAAGTCTACCAAGTTTCACTGCAAATTTCTACTTCCATGATCACCCTGTCACATCCAATGGCCTTTTGCACTGTTGAATGAGTTGTGTTCATAAAGCAGAAGAGAACTTGTGGTTACCTGATATATCCCCAATTTTCTGGTAACCTTATTATGTATCTCAACACACTTCCTTCCTCACAGTGGATGAGGAAGCAACCTTATTTGATATAGCTTACCTGTAATCAGTGGTGTAGATAGCAGAGTTCTCATCTCTTCTTCCTGTTACTGGTCTTTGCTGTGACTGGACATTTAAGGTTTGGGTCAGCTGCTCTATTATAAGATGAGATACCTCACCATGTTACCAGAGAATCAGAGTTATATGTCAATAACTGACATATTTAACAAAGTCACGCGTGACCTGGGTAACTTATGGCACAGACTACTATAAAAGGCCTGCATGCACAGTTTTCCTTTCTACTCTTTTCACAAAGATTTAGTCTATATTCAGATCAATGGACACTTCTGCTGTCATCTGCAATTCAAAGAACCACAGTTACACTTGTAATTTATTCTAAGTATGTCATGCTGACCACCAGAGACTGTGCCTTCTGACCTGAATTACTTACACAAACATCATTATTTAAGGCTTGGGCATGTTTCACACCACACTGTGTTTAATTGGAAAGAGACCTTCAAATCTGTGTCAGTGCAGTAATGCTCTGGGAGCCTGAGAACATGTTCGGCATTTTAATAAAATATAGAGATGGAGATGTGAGATAAGATTAATGAGGCAAGGGGAGGAATGGAGCTTAAAAGGACTGCTGAGAGCCAGTGATACATCAGAGGAAATAAAAAAAAAAAAAATCAAACACAGCTTTGACAGCATTTCTTTATTTGTTCATTTGTTACCTCAATGCAGAAAATCAGAAAGGGCGCCCACTGGCATTTTTTTTTTTAATTATTAGCATTATTATTTTTTTTTTTAGAGGGCGACCAGCGCCCCCCAGAAAGTGGTGCCCTAGGTGACTGCCTATATGGCCGATGCCTTTCTGACATCTTTTCTGGTCATTTTTGCAAACTGCTAATGCAGAAATACCATGACAGCAATTCTTAAATAGTTACTCCTTCAAAAAGGATGAATAGGTCCAAGAGGCATGATGCCATGATTAGAAAATCTACTTTTCTTGCTGTTTGTGTTGCTGTTGCATTATCTGTATGTACCTCATAATAGTCCACTGACACCTAGGGTGACCAGATCCCAACAAACCAAATGTGGGACAAAGAGTATGTTTGTGTGGGACAATGTGGGACACGTTACCAAGGCTGAGAGGTAGACGGTATTTGTGTATTTTTATATATAGTCTATCTAACTTAAATAATAAACATTCTGACACTTATCTTGTAACATCTCTATGTTTTTCCCCAAATGCATCATCTGCATCATCACGTCTCTTTTTGACGTTTCTTGTGAGACTCACATGAACTGTGTCGCTTCATGTTGTATTCCCCCTGTGTAAAATTGAAAAATAACTGGCAAATTTCACAAAAAACTCTGAGAATCGCCTTCCACCGGCTTATAAATACTTATAAGTAGTTTCACAGCCTCCGTTGTAGCTGCTCTTCCATTTCTTTGTGGTAGTTTCCATCATATTCTGCCTAAATCTGCATATTATAGCTTGTGACTTTGCTTAGTGACTCAATTTTCTCTGTTGGGAGAATGATGACAGCCTTCTCTGCTTTCTTCACAGACAATTGGATAAAATATTTTTAAAAAAGCATCTGCCCTGCAGTGGTTTGACTTTTGAAAACTAGAGCCAATAAAAATGTGGGACATCGTCTCAATGTGTGGGACGTGGGACAAAGGATAAAAATGCTGTGCAGTCCCTCGTAAAGTGGGACACCTGCTGGTCACCCTACTGACACCGACATATAAGATAAGATATTCCTTTATTAGTCACACAGTGGGGAAATTTGCAGTGTACAGCAGCAAAGGGGATAGTGCAAAAAAACAAGAAGCATCAGCTAACACAGTAAAAAAGAGCTAAACAAAGTGTAACAAAATATGAACCATTTAAATAGAAGGAAGTATAAAAATAGGAGTAGTATATACAGTATTGACAATAAACAGACTATTAAAAAAAAATTGCACAAGTGGAAAAATGATATTTCGCAGTGAGAATGAAATGAAATTCCACCTGAAAATATTGCACAGTATGAATTAGATTCAAGATTCAAGATTCAACATGTTTATTGTCACGCCGGTTATACAGGTATAAACGTGTGAAACACTTTTTGCTGGGAAGCTCCATTAAAATAATAAGTTATATTACATTTACATTACAATTTCATTTACATTACAATTATAAAAGGAAATACTTTGTACAAGGACATATTAAGAACATATACACTAAGAACATATACAGTATAAGATATATTTTTGTGTGAGAAGGTGTATGAATTATATATTTAAAAGTATGATGGCCTGGGGGAAAAAACTGAGTAATTACACCTGAGTAGTAATGATATTGCACAGTGTTGTGTTATATGTGTAAAATGTATATTTTGTTTGTGGTTTTCCCCCCTTGTTTGCCATGCTACACACACCCCGGTCCGGTAGGTGGCGGTAATGCACGTTGGTCTGTCATCCTCCAGTAAACACAGAGAAGAAGCAGCAGCAGCAGCAGCAGCCCTCCGGTGATGCTACTTGTAGCAACAAGCCCCTGAACGCTGTTCATAACTGGAGTTGGGAGTCGCTTTACTTCTTTTCCTCCAGCAGCCTCAAGTCTCATGTTAATGGGGTTTAATGGACTCTGCGTGCTGTCAGCGGGGTTAAAAGAAAGCAAACCCGAGTTAAACATGCGGAGTGACCACCGTGTTGGTGTTTAAAGATGACGTTAGTGTGAGCTTTACGTGGCTCTGTAATGATAGTTAGCGGAGAGCCGAGCTAACAGCTAACAGCTAGCGTTCAGTCAGTCAACTTGTTTAGCAGCATAACAGAGTAGCTTCTCTGCTGTATCAGCCGTCAGCAGTGGACCTGAGACACTTCACTGTTTAACCGTGTTAGAGGTATGGTTCATGTGGTGGTTTGATGGGGCTCTTAAGGATCATGATGCCGGCCAAGTTCCAGCTTTTGGCCGTGTTGGTTTTCGCAGTAGCGATGCTGTTTATAGAGAACCAGATCCAGAGACTGGAGGAGTCCAGAGCCAGACTGGGTAAGAACAAAACAAGCATTTATTATTGCATAATTATTGTGTTCATGAAAAGTCTTTAAATAATATTCCAGACAAAACTGTTGGTGGAAAAAGCATGTGGAAGAATTGTTGGAAAACACTGTTATTACACACCACACTGAGTTAATATTGTTGATGAATTAAGTTTGAACAAACAAACAAAATTGTTTAGTTTTATATAACTACTTATAGATTATTTCTATGACTCATTTTTTATTTTAAGAAATATTTGAGATAGTAACTATTAGAAAAAGGCTTAAATTATAATATATATATTTTAAACATGAATAATTTCAGTTTTCTTTCCATTACATCATTTGATTTACAATCAATTGCAGTCAATTAAATAAAATGAGGTCATGTTGTAACACAGTTCATGTTGATCACGCAGTAAAATAGAGCATATAAATTAGAGAGCAAATGAGGTTTATAGAATAAAAGAATTTTTGGCCCAAATAATAGCTCTTTGCTGTGCAATACATTGTTCTACAAATGCCAGTCAAATGCGGAAACTGTATTGACTCAAAGTGTCCATTAAAGCTGTAGGGAAAAATTTTTTTTTTTATAAAACGAGACAGGTAATATGAAAAAAATCATGTGCCCTGTGTCCTCTGGTGTCCTCTGGTGCTCCTAATGGCATCTGAAAGATTTCACAAACCGGAGGAAAACAACCAATCAGAGCCGAGCTGGAGCCTTGCTGTCTCTGAGCAGCTGTCAATCACTCGTGAACTCTGATCAAACGGTCAAACTAGGCAGCGCTGATCAAATATGAATTAATACTCTGTTACTGTAATGCCTATTTCTCGCCTCAAATGTTTTCAGAATCATCTTGTAGTGTACTGTTTAGCTGCAAAATGAGAAAGTTTGTGACCTGGCAGCCATGTTGAGATCTGTTCAAGGCCTATGGAAAGGAGGCTGGGTGACGGGCGAACATGGGTCTTGGGGTATGGGGTATAACACATGCGCAGTGTAACTGAAGCTGCGGTCGTGTGTTGCGATTGGCTCAATTTCGGCGAGTGCAGGCAAGATTTTACTGCGCATGTGTTATACCCCCGGAGATATGACGCATGACCCAGCCTCCTTTCCATAGGCCTTGGATCAGTTGAAGAAATACCAAGCACCGCCCACCAGCCGGAGCAAACTTTCTGTATATCGCGACACCCCTTTCTTAGACCTTTATATTATATATTTGCACTCTTCCCACTTTGTATTACATCCGGCTGCACAGCAATTTCCCTCGGGATAAATAAAGTCTTATCTTACTGTACAGTAGTACTTGTTAGAAGTAGGCACCTGCTAGATTGAAAAAAAAAAAAGTCAGACTTTGTATCTTAACAGTTGCCATACTGCACTTCAGTAAAGCTGAATGTTGAGTGGAATGAGAGTAACTAACCGCCTGCACATTTACTGTATAATGTCTTTAAGAGGAGGGAAATTACAGGGGCCAAGAGACCATCCATCTGCCTTCAAGTGCAAACATCCTGCAGCAGACACATGGCTCCTCTCTCCTCTTGGTGTCAGACACTGAAGTGCTGGCTGGCTGGCTGAACAGCATGATGCCTGCATTATATTGAGCGAGACACAGCCGATCCAAGATACTCACAAGGCCATTCCTGTAATTGACTTTAATTAACATTGCAGTGGAGATGAGAAGAGGGAGAAAACACTTTTAATTATGCCTCCTGTCAGTATTATCATCAAAAGCTTAATTACTTGTTTTGATGTTATTGTATTTGGACTGTGTTGTTGTCATTAATTAAGACAAGACTTCATCTTAAAACTACTTGTTCATTTTTACAACAGATGTACATTTGTCTTTACTGCTGTGCTGGCGGCCTCACACCTGCTGTGTGCGCTACCAAATGAGAATAACAATAAGCATCGCCTAACTTTTGGCTCATTAAAATCCATGCTGCAGAGAATGTCAGCCAGCCCATAATCATAAACATTGAAGATTATATTGATTTAGCGAACACTTGCCGCAAACAATGAAAATGCTCTATATTTGACAGTCTTTTCTAAGGCATATATGTATAATTGATGATAAATGTGATATTTTGTGCCTGCACAGAACATACCATTGCCAGACACGAGGTGGCTGAAGTCGAGCAGCGTCACAGTGAGGATGTTGGGAGGGAATCGTCACCACTGGCAGAAAAAGACGACATGGTCATCATCTACAACAGAGTGCCCAAGACGGCCAGCACATCCTTCACTAACATCGCCTACGACCTGTGTGGGAAGAACCGCTTCCACGTCCTGCACATCAATACAACCAAAAACAATCCTGTCATGTCTCTCCAAGACCAAGTAAGACCATTGAGCGTTATTGTATTGAGAATAGGTCTGTCAATTGATTAAAATATGTAGTCGCGATTCATCGCATGATTGTCCATAGTCAATCGTGATTAATCACAAGTTAATCGCACATTTTCTATCTGTACAAAATGTACCTTAAAGGGAGATTTGTTGCGTATTTAATACGCTTATCAACATGGGAGTGGGCAAATATGCTTGCTTTATGCAATTGTATGTATTAATTATTAGAAATCAATTAACAACACTAAACCATGACAAATATTGTCCAGAAACCCTCACAGGTACTGCATTTAACATAAAAAATATGCTCAAATCATAACATGGCAAGCTGCAGCCCAACAGGCAACAACAGCTGTCAGTGTGTCAGTGTGCTGACTTGACTATGACTTGCCCCAAACTGTATGTGATTATCATAAAGTGGGCATGTCTGTAAAGGGGAGACTCGTAGGTACCCATAGAACCCATTTACATTCACATATCTTGAGGTCAGAGGTCGAGGGACCCCTTTGAAAATGGCCATGCCAGTTTTTCCTCGCCACAATTTAGTGTAAATTTGGAGCATTATTTAGCCTCCTTCGTGACAACCTAGTATGACATGGTTGGTTCCAATGGATTCTTCAGGTTTTCTATTTTCATATGATACCAATATCTTCATCTTATTCTTCTCTAGCTTTAAAACTGAGCCCAATACAACATAAAGATCCCAAGCTGCATTAAAATAAATGAGTGGTGTTAAAACAAATTTACATTAACACGTTATTATCGTGTTAACTTTGACAGCACATATATAGATGCATTAGTAGTGCAAGTGAAAACCAGATCTCAAAATCCCACTCAGAACATGAAAGGTCAGAATTTATCACAGTAGTTAAAGTGTTTTACTTTAATTGCGAATTAATCTTTTTTATACAGATTTCCAGCCAATAAAAGCTGCTAGACAGAAACTCGACTCCACCTCTCACATGAGCACATTTCTGTCATTATACTATTAATTCTGTACTTAATACAACAAAGAAACAAAGACAGAAGAGTCCTTTGTTGGTGTAACAGATGCTTCGCTTATGACAGGCTTGTGGGCACTTTGATCGTCACAACTGAAAATGTGGAATTAGAAATTGGCCATTGTTGTGGCCAGAGTTGTACTAGTCGTAACATGAAACATATTCACATGAATGTGCCTTTAATACTCTCAAAAATATCTAGAGGCTTTGAGCCTTGCTTGGTTACCAGCCTTACGTCACATCTGTGGAGTGTAGAACTTCACCAGTAGTGTTTGTTAGTTAAGGCTCAGGCAGTAGATCTGATTTCTGTAATTCTGTAGTTCTGAATATGTTCTTATTTTTCAGATCTGTCAGTGAGTTATGTAGAAGAAAATGCAGTTAATAAAAGGATAGCAGTTTAATAGTGCTTTTCCTAATTTCTATCAAATGGTACAATTTCTTAAAGGCTACATGGTTAGCAGCACACAAACCAATAATATCGTCATCCACTGAAGGTCAGGTTTTCAGTAGGAGATCACAGATCGTGCAGTCAGATAGTCACTATTCCAGCTCTTTGGATGTGAAATTAGATAATAACTATAGGGATTAAGTACTGACTTTTAGCTTTAAAACGATAGTTTGGGCGTTTTGAAGTTGGAGTGTATGGGGTGCCTATCCATAGTCAGTTTGTTACCTACAGTAGATGACGGTCAGTACGCCCCCAGTTTAGAGAAGCAGACAGGAGTTACCGCACAGAACCAAAGCAATGTACTGCTGTGGACGGGGCCGGCAGCAAAATGTATTTTAGCAACCTAAAAGAAACGCCCGCCTAAAAAAAAATCATTATCAGTTTAAGTGTACGCTATATTTAGAATATTTTTCCGGTTTACCTTGCTGTGAGACAGCTATACAGTCTATGTTTCTGACGGGGAACTGAAGCCGTTATCTGTGCTCTCGCCAGACTCCATTGGAAAAAAACTTGCATCATCCATCTGCACCGCTCTGATGTTTTGAAATTGTAGCAAAGCAGAGGGAGAGGGGCTTGCAAGTATGATGTCATCAATAACGTTATAGCTGTGAATGTAGCAGTGCAGTGTGTGTACAGTTTTGGATATTTGTCGGTGAATAAATGCTACAACTCCTGTGGCTTGCTTGGCACCTGCGGATTAAAGTGAAAGGGGTGAGCCCCGAAGCTAGCAACAACTTCGGCTCCCTTCTCTCCGGGCCGTCATATACCGTCATATACCGTCATATACCGTCATATAGCGTGATACTCCGTTGGAATGTAAGGAAGGTATGAAGGTATGGAAAAAAAGATACCATACCAAACCAAGCCTAAAGGGCTTATTACAGTCGTGCGACAGCCACAGATAACTTTTTTTTTCTTTTTATTTTTTGTCAGAGCATTTAAATTATTAACTGCTGTCAAGATGTAATGAGAATTTCAACTAATATAACAAAAAATGTAATTGAAAAACACTACTAACCCTACCTTTTAATTAGATAAAGTATTTCAGCTTCAAGACACCACAATCGTGGTGGTAGAAGTTTAGGGAACCATAACAAGGGAATATTGTTCAAGCTGGGGTTAGTTAGTAGTTTGTTCCCTTCTCTTGTAAGTTTATAGACTCTGCATGTTTTAAAAGCTCCAGAGAATAATACACATGGCATCAGCACATATTACAGCCTGTTAACACTGGGTGCATTGATATAGCTGCCAGTGCAGCTTAGGACACATAGTGTAAATGCCTCAAAGCTATGCTGGTGTTATTTTTGGCTGCTAGTGCCAAGGTAATATCCTGTCTGCCATCTCACAACAGGCTGCCCCCCCCACACACCCCCACTCCTTCCATCTCACAAACAGTCTGTTTCCTCTGCACATGATAAAACAGAGACGAGGGGAAAGAATCAGTCTGCTGGCACATCGGAGCCCAACTCATTTTACAACAGGAACATTCACATTTGGATCCAGTAATAGCATTTAGCTTAGCCAAAACCGGTCAGTGTGTTTGACTTTGTCATATTTTTACTCTCTCAAACCGCAGAGGGTGTTTCAAAGATAACAGTAATAAATGGAGGTGGTGTAGGAAAGGAAATTAGGACTGTTTCATGTTAACTGATAAAATTGGTACTTTTTCATGTGAGACATCATGCAGCTTATTTTGATGTAAGAATTACAGCATTAGAACTTTTTGTAAATTGAAGCAGTGTAATTTTGGTTTTATGCTATTGACCAAAGGCATCATTTCCACTGTAGTCTAGGGGGTCTTGTCCTTTCTAACTTTTCAAAATCTTTTTTTTATAGCTTCATCTTTTCTAACTAAAATGTCTCTGAACATTATTCTCTTATTGTCCTGCGACCATAATCCAGATGAAAGATGCTCTTTGTCGAAAAAGAATGTTGATTCGCTCATCTGAGTTGCCTTCTATCGTTGCCGTGCACTTACAGCGAGTGTTTTTTGCACCAGGATTTGCCTTTCAGGCTTCATACAGTCCACCCAACCTTTTTGATGGACATTGTTGTATGCAGCTTGAGCTAAAGACTGCAGGCACTACTCAAAGCCCCAAAAAGGGTTGAAAAAGGATCTCTGTGTGTCTGCATGTTGATCTATATTTTTATTAAGTATAGCCAATATTAAAAAAATAAATAAATAATTCATCATCAAATATAAGGCAGTAAAGTGGCATCTGCTCTTTGTAGTAAAGATACAAATGCAGCAATATCTATCATAACCATAGACTGTGTATAAGAAGTGGATGTAGTCACCATGACGTCACCCATTGATTTGTGGACTACAGTTTTGAAGCCTCGAGTTCGGCGTTTTAGCAGTTGCCATCTTGGTTTGTTGGAACCACAAGTGACACGAGAGGGTAAAGCTAAGTACAGCCGAACACTGAATAAGAGATTTTAGGCGACCAAAAAGTTACAATTAACTTTCATGAACAGAAAACACACTGTGAAAGGGTTAAAGTTGTAAGACGAAAACACGGACAACTCCCAGACCAGACAGCGGCGTGTTAGCAACCTGTCAATCACAAGGTAGCCACGCCCTAAAGCAGCATCCCCTGCTTTATGGTCTATTTGACTCTAAATGGGACCATAATTTACTAAATGAACATCATGTTGTATTGAAGAAGACTTGAAACTAACGATTGAGACCATAAACTCATGTTTACAATGTTTACTGAGGTAATAAATCAAGAGAGAAGTAGGCTCATTTTACATACAATCAGACTTCTTTTTGCAACCAGAGGAGTCGCCCCCTGCTGGCTGTTAGAAAAAAATGCAAATTTAAGGCACTTCAGCATTGGCTTCACTTTTCAGACCCGGAGGTTGCGGCCTGATCATAAAGTATCAGCAGCCTGTTTCAGCAGTCGAGCATAGGTTTGATCGAAAGTTTGAGTGTTGCACCATCTCTACTTTCGCTGCAACATAACTAAGTCAACTGTAATGAAAAACAGAAAGTGCACCTACTGCATCATTTAGGTAAAATGACTGAAAGTAGGACACCTAACTACAATCGTCTGTTATATTAAAAAGGAGAAACTAATAAAAAAAACAAAACAAGGAGAAGCAATAAATGCTTTCACGTGTGAATGAGCTAACATATGATACAATGTGTTTGTCCTTCACCTAATTTCTTGGTTGAAGCACATCTAATTAATTTGCCCCCCCGCTCTTCTGAACACAGGAAGTCTGTGACCCATTCAGTCAGCTGATTGGCTTCCTGTTGAGCTCATCTGCCTCTACCTCTTTTTGCAAGCCAATGTGATTTCCATGTAATGAATTCTCACGAAAACCATCTTACAATGTCAACTGCAAAGACATCCTTTAAAATGTGAGAAAGTCAATGTCTTTGGAGCAGAAATACAAAGAGCATAGAAGCCGTGTTTTTTTTGACAACCGCCATTTTGGACTGAAAACGCTTATTGTATTTATAATATTTCATTTTTCAACGCAGGCCATTTCGATAGAATATGACAATAGAATAGAAATAATTTTGTTTTTACTTTTGTACGACACTTTTTAGGCTGACGTTTACTGTCCGGTAGTCGCTTTCAGTCCAAAATGGCAGAAGTGTAGCTCTGCTGCTTGGCGCTGATGTTGCAATGGAACAAACAATTGACTTCCACTTCTTGGTAATATACATTCTTTCATACAAATGTATCAGCCTTAAGCAAAGCCAGCCTTTTTCACTTCTCTGTCACAGTGTTTTTTCTTTTGTTGTTGCTGTGTTTTTCCATTTGCTGGAGTTTCCCTGCTGCTCCCATAATTAGTTTCCATTATCTTTGGCTACAGGTGCGCTTTGTCAGGAATGTCACCTCGTGGAGAGAGATGAAGCCCGGTTTCTACCACGGCCATGTAGCTTATCTGGACTTCTCAAAGTAAAGCCCTTCATTTCCTGTAATGCCATTAATATCCAGATTAGTTACAAACAGTTAGAGCAGATAAAGGGAGGTCATGTATTGATTGCAAACGTGTGCTTTAGTGTTGATTAATAGCATTGTTGTCCTTATCTCCCCTGACACTATCATTTCAGTGATCACAGGTAATTATCCTAATGGTGTAAGTGTTCTTCAGTGAGAGAAAGAGAGCCCCTGTTAACTTGAGTTCTCCCTGATGCTGCTTCATGCTATGTCTGTGTGTGTTTCTTCAATGAAAATAAAATATGTCAACCCCCTTTTTTTTTTCTTCTTTTTTTCAGATATGGGGCGAAGGGTAAGCCCATGTACATAAATGTGGTGAGGGACCCCATAGAACGCCTGGTGTCGTACTACTACTTCTTACGTTTTGGAGACGACTACAGACCAGGTCTTCGACGAAGGAAACAAGGAGACAAAAAGGTCTTTGTGCGGAGCTCATCAGTCTTACTCGAATAAACCTTTTGTTCAAGGCCTGTTGTTTGTCCGCACAGAAATGTACAATAGCAAGAGTTTTCTGTTTGTCTTTCAGACCTTTGATGAGTGTGTGTCATCAGGTGGGTCCGACTGTGCTCCTGAGAAACTCTGGCTGCAGATCCCCTTCTTCTGCGGCCACCATTCAGAGTGCTGGTGAGTGGGCTGCACCTACCACATCACAAACAGAACACAGTCTGTGGGAATGAGTGCAGGACGCCGGAAGCTTTATATGACTCAGCACATTAGGGCTGAACACAAAATAGTTTATAGTTAATTGTTGGCAATTTTCAAATCACTAGAGCCTCAGTGTTAAAGGTTCTCTGTACAACATTCAGAGGATTAATATAACAGCAAATAGGGATGCACCCGTCTGACTTTTTCAGTCCCGATAGCGATACCTGGGCTTTGGGTATCGGCCGATACCGAGTACCGATCCGATTCCAGTGTTTTAATTAATAAGCTGTATGCCTCACTGTGTGGAAGTGACTGGGATCATTCTTTTATGTGTAAGGAAACATCAGGCTTGACTTTAACATTGTTTTCCTAACAAAATGTAACAAATAAATAGATAGATACAAATTTATTGAATTGTTATTCCTTATTAAATTAATAAATCATACACCAGCAACTTAACACAAATCTTTAGAATTAACAGGAATTAATTCAAGTGTAAACCTTTTTAATGCAGCAACAAATTGGTCAAACCTTAAACAGGAATTAAAATTACAGTATATAATGTATATAGTATATAAACCTAAAATTGAATTGAATAGATCGGCCCCATTGTCACCAATATCCGATCCAGCTATTTGAGTCAGTTTAGGCCTGATACCGATCCGGTATCAGTTCATCCCTAGCATCAAACAACTATTGTCTATGTAAAGGTATAGAGGAGTAAGATCTACCTGAGCAGAGAATGAAGTCACTCTCCGTCTGTGTGCGTTGTAATCGGAGCTTCTCTGTGCTTTGTTGACGTAGCCGAGCTGGCCGCACGTGCTTCTAGTGCATGTGAGCGTGCCCCACTGGCACCCACCCTCCGGTTCCCCCTCAGGTTAACTGTTAGCTCTCTCTGAACTGTTGCAGTTGTTTGCACTGTTAACGCTGTTAGCACCATTAGCTGTCGCCATGTTGAGAGCCGTGCCTCAATTTCGAATTTAGCACCTTTAAGAATAACACAGTTAACGGTGTCTGTACAAGCTGCAGCAAGTAAAAGTTTAGACAGGTAGCTGTTGATTCAGGCTGGTCTCATAAACTGGTCGGAGCTATACCTACGAAAAGTAACGCACTGTAATTCGTATTTATCCTAAAAAATGTATTTTGTATGTAATCCACGTGAACAAGGAAATATAAAGAGTGACAAACGCTGTGTAGGTAGATGGTTGGGTGGATGTTTGGGGTAAAAAAACAAAAACAAACTGACTTTTCCCCAGGAGACTGGTGTTCGTACCCCGTGTGAAACCAGAAGTCAACGTTGATTTATTTGTGGCGTACCTTCCATATTTAAGCCACTTCAAAGAGTTAGTCTAACCAAAACCACAATCTTTTCTTAAACTTAACTAAGTAGTTTTGTTGCCTAAACCTAAATTAGTTGTTTCCTGTGAAGACGGAAGTTTATTTTGAAAAGACTGGAATTTTTTTGTATGTTTTTGCTGTTCATAAAAGACCAACAAAGTGGCAGGTCTTTATCTCTAATATTTCATGTGCTGTTTTGAGTGCAGGACTGCAGGCAGTAGATGGGCCCTGGAACAGGCCAAGTACAACCTGGTGAACGAGTACCTGCTAGTTGGAGTAACTGAGGAGCTGGAGGACTTCATTATGATCCTGGAGGCAACACTGCCACGCTTCTTCAAGGGAGCCACGGATCTCTACAGAACAGGTACCAACACAACACACACGCCTTACAGTCAGCCTCGCTATACTGCAACGTTTTTGTTGAATATTTTCTTCTATTTGTGGTGTCCACTAGTGAGTAGTGTTGTCACGATACCAAAATTCTGACTTCGATGCAATACCCTGCCTAAATACCTCGATACCGATGCTGAAACGATACCACGAAAAAAACCTAAAACATCAGGAAAAGTAATGGAATAATAGATGACAGAACAAGGAACTTAAAAAATGTACATGGTATGCAGTAATCTGATGTCCCTTATACTTGAGTTTATGGGATTTCCTTGATAGTTAATCCTTAACAGTCCCCCCGCCGGCTTATCACTAACAGTTCAGGCGGAGAATGGTACTGCAGCACAGAAGACGGCGAAAGGCTTCCAAAACAAAACCCCACAAAATGATAAATACTTTATCGTTAAATAATAAATTCTGATGAAGTTTTGTGAGAAGTTGATGAGAGAAAAAAGATGCTAAAATCAGAAAGACACCACAGTGACTGTAGAAAGCGCCGTGTTGTGTTGAGGTGGCGTTTGTGAAGAGTCACTGCCCATTTCACGTTACTGAGAAACACGGTAAAATAATACTTTAACGCGTGCTCTTTGGTGGATTACGTGATTGCTGAATTACAGGAGATGCTTGGACAGATTCAGAAAAGATGGTGAATCTAATTCAATCTGTACATTTGATCGGTAACTAGAGCTGCGCTGTTAATGTCCTTAATTTTTTTAAACAGAGTTCTGCTGATTCAAACATCAGCTCAGAGCGGGACTGTGCAGCCAGTGAGCGGTTCATCACCTGCTTTAATCCTCTTTTCAACTACATTTGTTGACTCCATCCTTCCGGTTATTGCTACAGTTTCTTTTTTTGACCGTCTGCAGCAAAGTTAAAACCGCCCGTTCCTCTAAATGATTCCTATGAAGCAGAGCAGCTGTCGTTCTTAAAGTACCGGTACTAACAAAATGGGGTATTTTACCATTTTAAAAGGCAGGGTATGCTATACCTTTTTATTACCCGTATACAACAACACTCTTAGTGAGCTCTGTTGGTAATGAAATCATCGTTCAAGTGAAGCGTTGAACGAATGAATGCTTCAAAGCTTCAAAACTTCGACAATTGCCATGTTAATCGACCTCCAAATCAGTATTCTAATTCTTCGTTTTTTTGTTTTGTTTTTATATAAGTATGTTATAATAAAGTATAAATCCCCAAATTGCCCATGAAATAAGGAATAATCCCACAACATTATTCATTATTCATATTCCACATGAATTAGAGTGTGTAGAGGTGCGTGTGTGTACAGTAGTATGGCAGCGGTACTGTCACGGGCACTGAAACAGGGGACAGACAGACAGACAGACAGACAGACAGACAGACAGACAACAGCAGACAGACAGACAGACAGACAGACAGACAGACAGACAGAGCAACATGTCAGCCCGCTGCACCGCGAAGCTTCGTAATACCTTAGAATATTTCTCACCGAAGCTTCAAAACCCCCAAAAATGGTATTGGGGACAGCCCTAGATGTTACTAAGCTTCTGCAGTAGCCCTGTGTAGTCTAGACTGACATTAAACCCTCTCGTGTTCCCTCCAGGAAAGAAGTCCCATCTGCGAAAGACATCCGAAAAGAAGCCCCCCGCCAAAGAGACAATAGTCAAGCTGCAGCAGTCTGACATCTGGAAAATCGAAAACGAGTTCTACGAGTTCGCACTCGAACAGTTTCAATTTGTGCGTGCTCACGCCGTCAGGGAAAAAGACGGAGAACTTTACGTCCTGGCTCAGAGCTTCTTCTATGAAAAGATCTACCCCAAAGTGAACTGAAGGTGTAGCCAGAAAAAAGAGAGACGAGGGCTGCACGGGCGACTTTCCGGGACTCTGTTAGAAAGTAATTTGCACTGGGAGGAAGTTCATCAAGTGATGCTGGAGAATGCTTTTTCTGACCCTGTTACGGACCGTACAGCGGACTTTCTACGAGGAATGTGTCTAATTTTTTTTTATTGCGTGTGCAGCTGTTGAGAGAACTTAACGTGGATATAAACCGTCAGTCTGAACGGTGAGAAATATTTCAAATTCCAGAGCGAAGGGTGAAATGGTTACTGGATGTGATACATCTCAAAACCCAAACACAAGCAGCCTTTGATCCATGAAGTCCTGTGTTTGGTTTTTTGGGTGAAGCGTCAAGATAAAAGCAGCAAACCTCAACTAGTTCAACAAGTTTCAAACCATATTCTTCTGACAGATTTCAAAAAGCTCACAATGCTGTTCAGCTCCACGTTGTATTATTGTTTTTTTTGCACATTTTTACTACATCAGAAGTTCTTGTTGACAAACTGTTACAAACAAATCTGAGGTGCATTTGTACATAGCGTATTAACATGCAGGGAACATGTTTTTTGGGACCAAATGGTAGCAAATGAAAAGAGATCGGACCATTGCATCCTTTGGTGCGTGACTAGTGATGTTTTTTAATCCCTCTGAGATGTTCTCGATTCCTAGACATGTTTAACACATCATATCAGTGTTTTATCACAAAGGCTGACGTGCGTCTTTGATATAATTGATAGCTGCTGTTTTAGCCTGTGAACTGACCACAGCTGGAGCAGGAGAAAGGTATTAATGAACATAAAGGAATAGCATGTGTTGAGTACAGGGTTTACCAGAGCTTTGACGTGGTCACAGGGTCATTTCCCGGCGGACAGGAGTGGACTTTAGAGCTGATAGTGCCTTTATTACAACGTTTATTTTTTTTTGCCACCCTTTTTTCAGTGATCCCACAATCATGTTTTCTCTTTTTCTTTTTGTACAACTGCAGTTCCTTGTTTCTCTTCTGTTTCACACCCCATTAACAACCTAAACATGGATACATAACTGCAAGTTTCTTGGCTCATTTTATTCTTACTGTTTTCCCTTTTAAGAGTTGTTGATCGTGTCTAATGTGTCCTGATACCAAAGAGTATAGTATAAACAAAGAGGCGGAACTCCGGTGCTTTTTTTGACAATAGCTGCTAGATGGTGCTGCGGTAGCGCTGCCACCATTTTGGAATGAAATCGCCAAATTTTTCCATGGCTATGGATGTATAAAGAGATGTCTGTAAATCAGAGGATTTTTTTTTTTTTTTTTAGGTAAATCAACATCCCAGTACAAACCCTTAAATAGCCCTCATTTAAATCATTATTTCCTAATAGTTGTCAAATTAACTAATAGCTGAATCCAGAGTTATTTTCCTCGCCATAATGAACTTGCATCAGACCCACGGGTTCTGCCAGCTTCCTGCTAGCTGTATGTGGCTGTAATAATGGATATATTGGCTGTAATTCATCACTTTTATTATCTTATAATACACCCATGGACTGTATGCTGTAAGCCTGTACCGTGGTGGATGTATTAATGTCACTGTTCCCAAACAACTGGCTATCGGCCAGTAGCTAGTAGTGCTAGTAGCGTGACATAAACAGAATTTAATGTAGTTGTAGGCTATTTACTAACACGCAGGGCAGATGCACAGAACACAACCTCTTCTACATCCATGGTCTGTGGTCTATTGAACATCGATATTGGAGATCCTTGACATGAAAAAGTTTGAGATTCCTCTCAAAATCTGTGTGCTGGATTTTTCTAACTTCCATTTATGTCCATCGCTCACTTTCTGCTCCTCTGGGAAGTAGCCGGCAAAAAAGTTTAAAAAATAAGTAAGGAAGTAAATAGTTATGATATTATGCATATTTATAATACTTTTAATGTTCAAAATAGGCCATTTTGGTAGAGACATTGAAATTCTGGCAATAGAATAGAAATAATTTTGACACTTTTTAGGCAGACGTTTTACTGGCGTCCGGTAGGCGCTTTCAGTCCAAAATGCCGGATGCGTAGCTCTGCTGCTGGGTGCTGACGTTGCAATGGAACAAAACAATTGGCTTTCACTTCCTAGCAATATAAGTTCTTTGCTACAGCTGTAGCTCATTTTTTGCAGGTACTTAGTCATAAACCAAAGTGTTGGACACATTGAAATTTCTACCTAATGACAGCGTTGGAGGGAATGTTAAGGAAATACCAAAGTAATTACAGTTCATCCTGAGCATGAATGTGTGGAGGAAATGTCATCACGGCAATCTATCTAACAGATGTTGAAACATCTCACTCAAAACCACAAATGTCATAGTGGTGCTAGAGGAAAAGTCAGAGGATCACCAACGTCATTAGGGTACATCCTTTTTTCGTTCATTCAGTTTTATCCAACAACTGTTTTCTGTTCAACTGATTGAAATTTCTGTCTTGTCAGAGCAAAACGTTCTGACTTTTAGTCCTTAGAATATGTCAACCACCAAACACCCTGGAGCCTACATGTCCCATAATGCAACTCTGTCATTCGGCGGGTATATGCCCATGTCTGTCATACTCACTCTTTCATACGCTAGGGCTTTAACTAAGGATTATTTTCACTATTGGTTATTTGCTGATTATTCGATGCCCAAGATGACTTCTTCAAATTGCTTTTTTTTGTCCAACCAACAGTCTCAAACCTAAAGATATTCAGTTTACAATGATAGAAAATAAAAAGCATCCTCATATTTGGGAAGCTGGAATTTTTGCAAGATTTCAGAAAATATTACTTAAACGATAAATTGATCATCAAAATAGGGGCCAATTAATTTTCTGTCAATCAACTAGGGCTGTCAATCGATTAAAATATTTAATCGCATGATTGTCCATAGTTAATCGCGATTAATCGCACATTATTCATCTGTTCAAAATGTACCATAAAGGAATATTTGTTGTGTATTTAATACTCTTATCAACATGGGAGTGGGCAAATATGCTTGTTTTATGCAAATGCGTGTATATATTTAGTTTTGGAAATCAATCAACAACACAAAACAATGACAAATATTGTCCAGAAACCCTCACAGGTACTGCATTTAGCATAAAAAATATGCTCAAATCATAACATGAACATGAATATAAATCATAAACCACTATTGTCAGTGTGCTGACTTGAATACTGTATAACTCTCCCAAACTGCATGTGATTGTCATAAAGTGGGCATGTCTGTAAAGGGGAGACTCGTGGGTACCCATAGAACCCATTTACATTCACATATCTTGAGGTCAGAGGTCAAAGGACCCCTTTGAAAATGGCCATGCCAGTTTTCCTCGGCAAAATTTAGCGCAAGTTTGGAGCGTTATTTAACCTCCTTCGCGACAAGCTAGTATGACATGATTGGTACCAATGAATTCCTTATGTTTTCTGGTTTCCTAGTGGCCCGCTATAACCTCTGAAAGATTGATTGTGTTAATGCGTTAAAGAAATTAGTGGTGTTAAAACAGATTTTCATTAACGCGTTATTGCCATAACTGTGACAATCAACTAAAAGACTAATTGATTGTTTGTAATGCAGGGTTCCAAACCCTATCAGACTTAACAAAGCTTCTCCAGAACTGTTTTTTTTTTTAGCTGAGTAGTTCTCCTTGTGACTAATAAATTGGCGTAGATTAATAAAATTGGTGGAGCTCCCCTTTAATTTGAATTGTTTGTATTAGACGGTACATTTTTGATTAGATTAGGGATATTTTCACTGGAGGCTGAATATTTTTAAATACTTTTAGCCTTTTCCCCCACTGGTTTCTAAAGTTGATCCTGTCAGGATATAAGAGATTTTATTTCATACAGTACACGTGAGCCATGACTACTCCCATATGTGAACAATCAGGCTTGTTTTTGCACCCTTTTTTTGGGTCTCTCGCAGCGACTTCCACGAGCCCGGTAACTCTTGACTCAATTTCTCGTCTTTTGGCTCCATAATTACAGAATAATTGCCTCGCTATATCTTACTCAACAGGGAGTACTTAACCACTGAAACCGTGAAATAACAGACTGGGACGGGATGATCTGCTGAAGTCAGCGCTATTACCGACTCTTGCCTCCTCTCTGATGGGAGAATAGACAGTATAGGGAGGGGAGTGTGTCTGCGGGGAGAAGCGCTAGCACGCTCCACCAGTCCACAGCCTGTTCTTGTGTCTACACAGAGACGAGCACAAAGGCCCCAACCCATATTTGACGCTTTGTGGCCATGGACACAAGGAGAGGCTGCCCCGTCTCAGAAAATAGAACTCAATTAACAGTTTAGCTGCAGGCATATTGGAACATTGTTTCATTAACGAGATGAATACAGTCTGATAATTACTTCATCTCAATTAGAAAAAAAAGGCTACACTCTATATTGATTGTGGCTGATGAGCTTGAAGGTTAATTAGGAACACAATATTTCAAAAGTCTATCCTGCTTTGTTGTTGTTTGACAGTTGCGGGAACTGTTTGTTGTTTCGCTTTTGTGCAGTTCTTTTTAAGAACTCTGCAGGTCTTCCTGTCACAATAAGACTACTAGATAGATTTTATCTATTCAACAGAAGGTTTTGTCTTTTGTTTCAGCAAAAATAACATGCTTCCCTCCTAACCTTGAATCTAAAGTGCACAGTTTTTGGCATCACTTTCTGTCTCGCTGTTCTGCTCTGAGCCACTAGAGAGAGCTGTGGTCCTTCTGAAAGCCCGCCACGGAGCAGCTTGGACCGACTGAAACGGTTCACCAAGCCCCCATTAATGCACCTGTGCAAAGCCAAATGGAACAAACTAATAGTGCATTACCATTAACAATACAAATTACACCATTAGGCACACTTGGCTCTCAGGCCTTGTGATAGCTATAAATAGTTTCACTTGGTCTTGGACAATTTGTGCTGTACTTGCATAATGACAGCACTCAAATTAATTCAGGGTGTGCAAATGGAGTACCCATATTGCTGCATGTTGTGAAAGGGGACATTTTGGGCTTTTTTTTTTAATGATGTGCCTCTTCCTGCAGAACCACCTTTTTGCAGGAGAAGGATTGATCAGCGGGACTAGCAGCTTTAACATAAAGTAAAATGTCTCCGTTACAACCCGTCCACAGCATTTGGTCCCGCTATTGCTGAAGCTGTGCACAGAGTAATGACCTGTTTTTGTCAATGAAAGTTGGCCGGATGAGTAGAAATGGCCCGCTGGATCGGTTTTGGACCCTTTTTTTCCACAGACCATAGGAGACCCAGCACAGTTTTTGCAGCTATAGCTGACCTCAAAGTGGTTTCACTACTGCTCCATAAAACAAACAGAGCAGAGCAGAGGCAGCTTGACTGCCCCTCACTGGGACTGTGGACAGGACCTTCAAGCGCTTAGCCAAAGGGGACCATTATGTGTACTACTTTTCACTGTGTTTTATGTAAATGCGCCACACTGAAATGGAAGGTGAAATTAAGCCAGCATGTCAGAGGCACCGCGCCAAGAAAACTTCAAGTGTTCCTGATATTCCTGTTTTACTGGAGCCTGATGCAGATGATAGATTGCAGTTGATGGGGGGGCGGGAGGGGGGGGGGGAGAAAATGATGGAAGCAATCACCATCATAAAACATTGCCAGATTCATCCATTAATGGTTTCTTGCCTTCTAGCCTGTTACACATTGACATTTGATGATGTGAGAAGGGTAGTTAACCAAGACTAACCGTCTATAGCCACGCTAGCAGCTCGGTTAGGCTGCACTTAGGCACAGTGTAGCCTCAGTTTGTGCCTCTCAAGTTTTAGCGCTATAATGGGTCCACGTGGCTAAGCATCCATTTCTCTAATATATCTGTCCAAATTTTCATGACAATCCATTCGATAGTTATCGAAGCATTTCCCTAAACAACAATAATGTTAGCCTCATGGTGGCGCTAGACGAAAAGTCAGGGTATCGCTGTCTGCACAAAATGTCATGGCAAATAGTCGTTGAAATATTTCAGTTTGGACTAGGGATGCACCGATCCAATTTTTTTAGTCCCGATAGCGATAGCGATAGCTTGGCTTTGGGTATCGGCCAATACAGAGTACCGATCTGATACTAGTGTTTAATCAATAAGCTGTGTGAAGTGACTGGGATCATTGTTTTATGTGTAAGGCAACATCAGGGTTGATTTAAACATCATTTTCCTAACTTTGTAAAACTAAATGTAACAAATAAATACATAGATATAAATTTACCGAATTTTTATTTATTATTCAAATAATAAATCTCACACCAGAAATCTTCAAAATGAACAGGAATTATTTAAATTAATTACAATTCAAGTGTAGGCCTTTTAATGCAGCAACAAATTGGTCCAAACTTAAACAAGTTACAGTATATAATGTATATAATATATAAACAAAGAATTAAATTGAATAAATCGGCCCCATTGTCACTGATAACCGATCCAGCTATATATGAGTCAGTATCGGCCCGATATCCAATCCGGTATCCGTATTGGTGCATCCCTAGTTTGGACCAAAGTGGTAGTGGACAACACAAATCACATACAACCCTTTACCTGAGCAGTAATCCATGCATACATCCTCATACACTCTTATCAATTAAAAAGAATGAGGACGGGGGGGATCACAGCATCGCATCCATCATTTACATGTAGCAGTACATGATGTAATACATAATGGACAATATGAGCCTGTGAGCACAACAGGGAGGTTGACCCTGTACAGGAAACTCTCTGATACTCTTAATTAGATTGCTGTATTGTAGTTTGACCTTGGTGGGAGACACTCTACACTGCTCTGTCTCTCCCCCTCTCTCTCTCTCTCTCTCACTCTCTCTCTGTCTCTGTCTTTCTCTTGCTCTTGGTTGTGCTGGCAGGCTGAGAGCACATAGTGGAGCATGGGCATTTTCTCCTGGAGGGTAGGAGAGAAATGCAATCAGCAATTCAATCGTGGCCATTGTGTAGCAGTACTGATGAGCTTTGCAGAGTAGATAATGGATTAAATTATTTATCCCCCCCCCTCCTCCTCAGTGCTTATTGTTGCCTTCTCTTTGTGCTGCTACAGCGGTACACAGACGTAGGTTGAAGGCCTAGATCACTTGCTGCCTTTCATAGATCTAATTTTTCTAATTAGCGCTTGAATGCAGAACGTTCTCTCCCCCTTTACCCCCTGCCTCCACCGCGGCGTTCATTGTCACATACGTTCCATGAGGTGAGCCTGTGAACCTATCAGCGTCCAATTCAATGACAGAGAATACCACTGTACCACCACATCACTGTCACTCCTCCGTGTTCTTCTCTTATTGAAACGCTAAATGGTCTTGATAATAACCTAATCAAGGACACTTTCTTCAAATGGATGCTATTAGACTGCAACAGCTGTGCAGAGGACCGGCTGATCCGGGATCAGGAACACGGCGACCATAATGTCAGTCCTCTAAGTGTTTTTTTATTACGTGGTGACCAAATAGGAAAGTCACTGGATGCTGATTATCTACAAACTGAAATACAGAAAATCCATACATGATAGTGATTATGGAGGTCACTGAGCGTGTCATAAAAAGTCATAATAAAGTTCATAGTATATCATGAAGTGGTATTGTATGAAAAAAAGTAATGAAAAAGTCACAGTATAAAAAAAACTAATAATAAATAGTATAGGATGTCATAAAAAGTCATAATAGGCTATAGTTTGCAGAAAAAGTCGTAGTAAAGTATGTAAAAAAAAAAGTCATAAAAAAGCAATAGTATAGGATGTCATAAAAAGTCGTAAAAAGCCATAGCAGGCTATAGTACGCCAGTCATAGTATAGTATGTTGAAAAAATAGTTATAGTAGCTATAGTATGTCATAAAATAAACATAGCAAAGTATGTCAAAAAAGTCATAAAAAAGCCATAGAATAGTCTGTAATTAAAAAGTCATACTATTTTATGTTTTAAAAAGTCATCAGTTGTCATAGTTATGGAGTCAGATGAGTCTCAATATTAATGAATGCACACAGAAAGATTCACAAATGTATTTTGTGATTTATATATAAATGACTCTCAACAAAAATATTTTTCAATGCACACAAAAATGGTTATCATTGTATAAAAATGTAAAAAAAAAAAAATAAGGTTCACAAATATATCTCCGATGTACACACAAATATTTCTTGTTTTAAATAAATCTAATAGAAATCCACAAATATATGAATTTTAAATGATTTGCAATTTTCATCAAAAACAGATTTGGATGTTATTGTTACATTTATATACAAACTGTTGAACCTGCATTTACAAATTGTTGTCATGTGTGAACTTCATTGCATTTGTGTGTGGCTTTTGTGAGACTCCCCTGACTTTGCCCGATCCACAAATGCATTTGTTTTCGACAGGGGAATTATCTGTAGCCAATCAGATGTCTCCCTCCTTATCAGCCAATCACATGAGCGTGTCCCCATGAGGGTACGAATTACTCATGCGCGGGGTAAACACCAACACCGAATGTAGTTAGACAGTGAATGGTCAAAACGTTTGACTTGTGCACCTCAGTTCAGGGTTGAAACAATCAAACGTAGACAGATACGTCTGTAAACCTCCCCAAAATAATCCAAACACGGGATGCAGCAACTGAATTGAGGGTTACATCCATGAGGGAGACCGACGGCACCCGGCGTGTTGCTATTTGACAGCTTGCTAACGTTAACACTAGCTAACATTGGCTAAAACTAGCTGGCTGATGTTAGCTTAGCAATATGTTTGTTTGACAGATGATTTCTGAGTTTGTTAGCTGAATGAGGTGTGGTTTATTGTATAACATTGTTGTTTTGGTTTCAGTCAAAGTTGAGGGTAGCATAGGGTGACCATATTTTCAAACCCTCAAACCGGGACCCTTAAGTGCACCACATGTTTGTGCACGCACATGATCATGCACGCCCTCATGCACACGCTACCATATGCGTTTTCATCAGGATGGCTAACTTGACGCACCTGCGGCGCATTTGAGCACAGAGTGGGATCAGAAAGAAGGAGTTATTATAGGTAGATGCATTAGAGGCTGTGACAGTCAGGACTTATCACACTCACTACTTTCACCCCTTTAATCACAGGACTATCCTCCTCATGACACACTGACAGTTTGGGAGTCCTGTAGAGAGTTTCTCTCAGAGGAAACTTATTGTTGTCCGGGACTACGGAAATTATTTTTCAACTTTAGTTTTGAACCCGAACAATCTCTATCACATCATGTTCCTCACCACAGCCACACTTCTACCTGTAGGCTATTATAATTAAAATGTGGAGCTCCAGACAACATTTTGGCCAGGATGGAGACACTGGGTGAAAGACTGACAGGAACGGACAGTCCTGAGGGAGTTATAAGCACAGCAAAAAGTTTGAAGTGACTCACAATGTTTTGCCTACATGCGAAAATGCACAGAAGGAACTGTGTAGAATAATTAATCAAAACGAAACGTTTAATGTGCACAACAGTGCACAACAGTCTGAGGCTGGTCCGTGTCCCTGCGTAATTATGGCTTAACAGCGCGCAATATCACATTCTGCAGCAGGGTGGGACAGAACATGATCAACGTCTATGGAAGTGTAATATTGTTATCATTTTAATTGTGGTGAAAAGCGTGAAAATTTATTAGTGACTGTTGAAAACTGGGACATTTCAGTGTTTTACAGATATTTGTCGGGACTCGGGACACCCAGCTTGAAATCGGGACAGTCCCGGATAAACCTGGACAGTCCTGGACAAACCGGGCCGCCTGGTCACCTTACTAATACATCAAACTAATATAGGCTGGTCATGTCTTCTCTGACAAAGTAGTTAATTGTAACATCGACACCGCGAGCCAAGGCATTGATTCCTCATGACAACTTTAGCTAGCAAGTTAACTAGGCTACTTGCAAACTTAACTGAGCTAATGTTAAATGGCAACACGCTGGGTGCTGAGGGCGGCTGTGGCTCAGAAGGTAGAGCAGGTCGTCCACCAATCAGAAGGTCGGCAAGACACTTAACCCCAAATTGCTCTCGAAGGCTGTGCCATTTAGAATAGATCCTGATGGGTAGGTTGAATGTGTGTGTGACTGGGTAAATGCTGACATGTAGTGTAAAGCGCTTTGAGTGGTCGGAATACTAGAAAAGCGCTATATAAATGCAAGTCCGTTTACAATACTATTACTTTTTTATGACTTTTTTCAACATACTATACTATGACTGTTTTTCGACAAACTATACTATGACTTTTTTTTTTAAATACTATGGTATTACTTTATTTCGACATACTATACTATAACTTTTTTTAGACATACTATGTTGTACTGTACTAGTCTTTCCTTAAACATCATGACAGTTGCTGTATCCCTTTGGATTATTTTATTGTTGAAAAAAAGTCATAAAAAAGTCATAGTATATGATATGTTAAAACTAACAAAAATGTTATGAAAAAAAGTCATAGTATAGTATGTCGAAATATTTTATGAAAAAAACATCATAGTATAGTATGTCGGAAAATTTAACGAAGAAAAAGTCATAGTCTAGTATGTCGAAAGATTTCATAAAAAAATGTCATAGTATATTCTGTCGAAAAATTTCACGAAGAAAAAGTCGTAGTCTGGTATGTCGAAAGATTTCATGAAAAAAAAGTCACTGTATAGTATGTCGAAAAAAAGTCATACTACAGCATGTAAAAAAAAATCATAGTATAGTATGTCAAAGAAAGTCAGTATAGTATGTTGAAAAAAAAGTCATAGTATAGTATGTCAAAAAAAGTCATAAATAGTATGACAAAAAAACGTCATAGTATAGTAAATCGAAAAAAAGTCATAGTATAGTATGTCAAAAAAATTTCATAGTATAATATGTTAAAAAAAGTCATACTATAGCATGTCAAAAAAAGTCACTGTATAGTATGTCAAAAAAAGTCACTGTATAGTATGTCAAAAAAACGTCATAGTATAGTACGTCGAAAAAAAGTCATAGTATAGTACGTAAAAACAAAGTCATACAGCATTTAGAAAAAAAGTCATAGTATGTTGAAAAAAAAAGCCATAGTATATTATGACGAAAAAACGTCATAGTATAGTATGTCGAAAAAAAGTCATAGCATAGTGTGTCGAAAGAAAATACGGAGCCCCCCTAGACCCCAGGAGAAAGTTTTATTTATTTGTTCCCTCAAGTTAGTAACTCGAGGGAACGAGTTACCTCATAGTGCACTTCCTCCTATCATTCCTGACAGTCAAATCATTGACTTTGGTAAAGTTGGAAAGATATTGACAGATTCAAACTTCCTGGATCAATAACTCATAACCAAAACATTATTAAAACACAAACAATGGCTCTTTCTAACCATAGTAAGGTAAACAACGAGCTACAACCTCATTTTAATCACAACGAGCTGTCCTAAGAGCTGGACACATAACACTGGTTTCTTTGCGCAGCCGGCTGTGAGACGAGTGGTCAGGGACCGTCAACAGAGTTTAAAGCCGAAAAGAGATGCTATAAAAATATCCCATTACTTCACTGTTATACAGTGTAGTACCACCAAAATTACTTCACATATCAATGGTCTCCTCATAGTTGTACTACAACACTTAGTTTGGAAAAATATGCTTTTGCATAATTTTGGTTCATTTTTAATGGGAAAAATATTTAATAGCTTCACTTTTATAAAGTGTAGTGCCACCAAAATGCCTTCACACACATATCACAGATTCTATTCATCATGGCAACCATGTCCAGAGCGGTAAGGACTTGAATACCCATATGAGCTGACCTGGCAGCCATGTTGAGAACAGTTGAGGAAATACCAAGCACCGCCCACCAGCCGGAGCAAACTTTTTCATTTTACAGCAAAACAGTACACTACAAGATGTTTATGAAAACATTTGAGGCAAGAAATAGGCATTACAGTAACAGAATATTAATTCATATTTGATCAGCGCTGCCTAGTTTGACCGCTTGATCGGAGTTAGCGAGTGATTGACAGTTGCCTCTGTTGAATGAACAGCCAATAGGAACGCTCTCTCTCTGAAATCACCTGTGATTGGCCAAAGTCTCTTGTCACGGGCTAGATTTTTTAAAGCCTGAAAACAGTCATGAGGAGGTGCAGAAGTCTAGTTACCCCCGTCAAGGCCGAAGGCCTAGGAAGGAGGTTATGTTTTCACCGCCGTTGGTTGGTTTGTTTGTTGGTTTGTCCGTTTGGATGAAGTATTTTACGCTGCTCCGCTGCGTACAGCTGATCTCAACATAAACAAAAATACACATGGATGATGGCGCAAGCTGCACGGAGAGAGGGTGCAATCGTACTCGGGCAGCATGGCGGAGGTGTGCGCTCTCCGAGTGCCATTCTAGTTATCTCTAGGAACACTTGAATTACAATATGCTGAAAGGTTATTATGAATTTTTTGCCCAATGATGCCAAAAATATTTGGCCTACTGCCACATTAAGTAAGACTATTGATCTAATTATTAGTAGTATCAGTATAAGTAGTGGCGCAGTCTCTTGTATAGACAATAGCATACTTGAATGTGTCTCAGTGAGCATACAAACAAGCAAATTCATCTTTCCACAGTTGAAAGAAGGCCTGTGTGGCAGAACTTATTCCTCTCCCCTGACAGCTAATACAGGCCCATTTTAGAGTGTTGACAGAAGGTGCGACTGTTGTGGTCACATCCGAAAAAAAAAAAAACGGCCACCAGTGTCTCGCATGCATATCCAGAGTGATGTAGACACCGTGTCTACAAACACTCCCTATTATTCCTGTTGTGGCCAGTGGAGGCTTGCATGTACTGTAACTTCCAGAGCAATGTGGCCTGCTTGTGTTACATACTTTTGTGGGCCGCCTCCCTGACAACTGGCAACAAAGGATCCATTGAGCAGAGGCAGCGACGAGGGGCTTTGATGGGTAATCTGCATGCGTTTGTAGAGGGAAACTGGAGCTGGGTTAAAGGAAACAGGTGCAACTAATTACAATATCCCCAGTCCTCTTTTCCTCTGGATTTCCTCCTGCTTTCTCTCTTTTCTTTCATTTTCTTTATCATCCTTGTTTTCCTTATTGCAAAATCTTTCACAGGGTAAAATTCCCTAATGAGACTCTACTATATATACACGCACACACACGCTGCAATAACACAGAGCGTGCAGCCTCATTCTCTTCTTCCTCACAGGTCAGACATCAAAGTGGTGAGGTGAAATCTATGAGGGAAGGAACAGGAAGACTTTTTAATTTAATACTTCACATCGCACGTGTTACGGCTTTGTTCTTTGCACGTCATCAACATGCTTTCCAACAGAAAGCAGGATGACACACTCCTCAGTACAATATGGTATCTCTTTGTCAAAGTGCACTTATTCTGTGTGAACAACTGCGTGCTTGCAGGCACAGTCTACTTTGCAAAATAATGGAAATCTGAGAGGTTTCTAAAGCACCTGGCACTAAGTATTACCTCTACACGTCAGGCTCTATTTCTGAGTAAAGCACAGCTCTCTAATACATGAGAGGTCATTCTGCGTAGACACACTAGATATAAATTAAAAACATGATCCATGGTCAGACCTTTTGCTTCCAAATGTCTCCTTTCCTCCATTTTCCTCAGAGCTTGATTTGAGCAGAGGCGATTGGCCAAATCCATACAGATAAATCATAAAAATAAGCTGCTCAATACATATTATGTGCTTGGCACCGTCTGTGGTATTTTAAAATCATAAGCAGATTTTTTTTAAGGAGTTATAGGCTGATCTTAAATTTGGCAGCATGTAGCTACAGCAGGAGGGATTTTCATGTTGATAGTTAAGCCTGACATGAAATTCACATAAATTGACTATTCGCTAGAGAGCTTAGCAACTGTAACTGAAGGCAGGTCTGTCAAGATTTTTCCACGAGCCGATGTGGTGGGCATGGGTCTTTGGTGCTTTAGCATAACCTTAGCATGTCCAGCTAATGTAGCATTATGTCCAAAGAATAGACTGTATATAGATGGACGACGCGTCTCCACTTCCTCCCACTGTACAAAAGTGAAGTCAAAATATCCCGGCTACAGGAGCTGCCATCTGGATATTTTGATCTCATTTGGAGCCAGAGTCTGCGCAGCACTGATCGGGGGGCTGGAGCCACGGTATCGAGCTCCCGCCCACACACCCGCACCAAGCCAATCACAAGCCGAGCACGGCCGCAGCTTGTTAGCAAGAACCACCTAGCTGCTATGTTAGCACCACGGTAGCTGTTTGGCTAGAAAGATACACAACAACTGACCATAATATCTCTAGAACTACATTTATGATCAAATTGACACATGCTCTATTTCACAGACTCGGGACGGTTTTGGAAAGTTCAAGTTACATCTCCTCTCTCGTACAATTCCCGAGCCTCCAGCTGTGCAACTACTTCACTCAGAGCAGCTGTCAATCACAGCTGTCAATCATGACGTCTCAACCTCTTTTAATTAAAACCAAACCTATCAGAAAAATGAACACTTGAACATACATCAGCATGATGAGAACTACCTAAAATGACAAAAAGTATCTTTTTGGAAAAATGTATTTGACGTAAACTTTTTAGTTTGGCCCATGTCTAATCCGCTAACACTGAGGGGGCGGGATTTATGACCTATACTGCAGCCAACCACCAGGGGGGATCCAGATGTTTTGGCTTCACTTTTGGGGAGCTGTCATGTCGTCCATCTTTATACTGTATACAGTCTATGGTCCAAAGCCAAGTGGCATAGCATTAGCTATCATTCTCACCTCAAATGTTTTCAGAAACATATTTTAGTGTACTGTTTAGCTGTAAAATGACAAAGCTTGTGAACCGGCCGCCATGTTGAGATCAGTTGAGGAAATACCAAGCACCGCCCACCAGCCAGAGCAAACTTTCTCATTTTACAGTTAAACAGTACACCACAAAATGTTTCTGAAAACATTTGAGGCGAGAAATAGGCATTACATTAACAGAATATTAATTCATATTTGATCGGCGTTGCCTAGTTTGACCGTTTGATCGAAGTTCGTGAGTTGAATGAACAGCCAATAGGAACGCTTTCTCTCTGAAATGACCTGTGATTGGCCAAAGTCTCTCGTCTAGATTTTTTAAAGCTTGAAAACAGAGCCATGAAGAGGTGAAGAAGTCTAGTTATCTCTCAGAAAACTTGAATTACAATATGCTGAAAGGTTATTATGGAATTTCTGCCCAATGATGCCAAAAACATTCTGCTTACTGCAGCTTTAATACTAAACCACAGAACACATTCATTCACATGTCGTATATGCATTTATAACTTTATACATTACTCATTAGGAACATCTTTTGAGACGAAGTTACCAATATGTACACTGAACATAATATCAAAGAGAGACTTCTATGTGAATATGACTCAGAGACGGGGTTTTAGTCTCTTTGACATAAAAGCTGGATCAGGCTGTTAATTGATGCCCTCAGATCCCCATCTTTTGTTCTAGGCCACTTTATCTCGTATGTCTAGTCCTTGAGCTCTCCTTTATATCAGTGCACGATCAAAATATGGAGTCATTAATTTGCAGTTCTGTGTCATGTGGTTTCATTTGCCGCAAATACACTCAAAGACATTCAATTAAACAAGGTGCTGAACTTCTGCGGTTTCTCTTGTGTATGTTGGAGAGCTCATGTGGATTTTTTTTCCCCTTCACAATAAGTCATTATAATCTTGGCGGATACAGAAAGGTGACTCCCCAAAGGGAAAAAAAAGCTGTTATTTAACGATACAGATCCATTCAATTCATGATGAGTGAGTCACATCAAGACAACTCAAAGCCTGCTATCTTGCAACAACACATTCCAAAGTCTATGTTTCATGCAGGGTGCAATATCTTCCCCTGCGCTGCCACACCTCCAGTACAGATTATCTCCATCTACGTGTGTGCGAGGGGGGAAAGGAAAACAATCTTGCACTAACAAAACCATTATTAGTTCATTATGAATTAGAGAGCCACATCTGCAACTAATACATGGCCAGGTGGGATTTGTAAAGAGAGTACAGTGTAGAGTTTGTTCCACTAATGCATTATAAACACAGCGAGAACATGTGGCCTTTGAGGTTATAGTTACACTGAATATGGAGCTTGATGTTGCTCAGATATAATGTTTCTCACATGGGTCAACATTTTTCAATTAAACAATCCGAGATGAAACGAAGCGGTGCCCTTGTTTTCGCTCGCACACGGCTTTTATTCAGCACTTTGTCCACTTTTTATGGAATGTCAGGACCTGAATTCTCCCCTTTTCTGTGTGCTTTTTGTGGCAGACTTGATGAAAATAGATGAAAAATATGCCCAAAAAGCAATCAGGAGCCTATTCACTGCAACTAGAATTAAGACACAAGCAGTTTACTTAGTCTCAACATTCATCTAAATTCAATTTAGCTCTTAGTTGTCCTGTCAACTCTGTGACAAGGAAGGTGGGTAAAAGGCCATTTTCCCAGGCTGCTCAACCAGATTTGGGCTTGAAAGAGAAGCACCGCAATGAGAGAAAAGGGACATCAAAATTGGCCTCTTGTCATCAGGCCCCGGTATGATCCCCATTTGCCTTTCTCCGGGCGATCCGTCAGCAAGCCTTGATCAAAAAGGGATACGTCTTCGAGCATTCCCCCTTTCCAAGAGATGAGTGTCCCTCACTGTCCCACTGCAATCACTTCCTGTGAGCCAGGAAGCCCCCAAACAAAGACCTGCCTCTTTCTCCCGACCAGCGGGAGTGCAGAAAAAGAAATACAACACATATTTATGAGATTATCTGGCATCTCATGTTTCATTATAATGAAAGAAAGAATTGTTTCAGCCTCAAAGACTTGAAACATGTGACACCAGGAAATGGTTTGGTGCTGTTACTCTCTTGTCTGTGAGGAGGAGTGTATTTTTTTGGCAAGAGGGATACGCGATGATGCTATTCAGAGAACTGGTTGGACCGTATGGAATCAGTAGGGGAGAAAGGCAACATGCTGTTTGGAGAACTTACTTAAGATGCAATATATATATCTTATAATGCATATCCCACAAATAAGAGCAATAATGGTATTCATTTCAGTATGTTTTGGATGAGTTAAGTGAACTTTTACCACAGCAGCAGTAGCCTGAAAGTGAGAGAAGTAGGTTTGTATCTGTTGGACTCCCCACACCAGCTGGGAAAAGCTCGGTGCTGAAAAGGAATGAGTAATGTGCTCGCCTCCAAAAACAACCACTTTTGCTCCCATTTGTTCCGCTAATGTTGCTCAAAGGCCAAAATCTAGATGTCTGCGGTTACAAGAGCAAGAAAAGAACATGCACGCTTAGCAAAACCTTTCCCATGATAAATAAAGGTAAAGCATCAACAGCTGCGGGGACAGTTGCCCTGTCTGTGTTTGCTCATGGGTGCCCGAGAGACTGCAGGACTCTGTTTCAGTGGGATCATTTGAGGCGAACACCTAGAGGTACGGTGGAAATTAAATGGCATGGAAATGTCCTTGTTTCGACTTTGCTCTAAAGTTCACATTTGAAGACAACTGCATTTTAAGTTTAGTGTAACACCCACAGTGTGTGTTGATGCTGCTATATGAGGACTATCTTTTGGCTTAATTGTTGGACTTTATATATTTTATACCTTTACCCTTTGCATACTGTATGTGTCAGTTCATAAGGCGAGGTAGGGTGTAGTGTAATAGAAAGGGGGAAAAGAGAGAAAAAACACAGAATAGCCCTTTTCCATCTTGACAGGAAAAGAAGGTGGAGAAGGTGAGGAGATAAATGAGACACACCTGTGAGCTGGGGGAAGGGTAATCAACTAACAAAAGCAGCATGGAGGAGGACAGAGAGAGGAGAGAGGGGAGTTAAATGAGGAGATCATTTAAGTTGAATACAGTTTCTGGACATCTTTGGAACTAAAAGAAAACAGTGACATATATATATATATAAATTATATATAAAAGTAAACTGAGCAGCAAAAGGAGCCAAGAACTGGCTGGATTCAATAAACTGGCTTGGACAATAAGGCACTGCTGGAAGTGTGCTGATCCCTGGAGCAGGTAAATAACTGGATTCTTGTTCAGCTTGGATCTGTTTGAATGCTACTGTGGTCTCCTTGCATTTGTTGGGCCATCAAGCTAAGTCCTTTTTTCTGACACTCTCCAGGCTTCTCCTTCTTTTACTCAAACCACCCCCAACACCTAAACCCTCACACATTGAACTGAACTAACTGAACTGCCTTCATTCAGACACACATACACACACACACACACACACACACACACACACACA